>MU834792.1:0-44188 GCA_029204225.1 Diphasiastrum complanatum
CAAGAGCGGGCAGTCCACCCAACATGGCCGAAATATGCTACTTGGGTTAGGAGTCACTAGTCACACCCGCCGTCGGTACTGTCTAGCGAAATACCTAGACCCGACGGTCGGCAAAAATACCACCGCTTATCAAACAAAGCGATGTGTATAACTTGCACCCCACGAGCACATCATAGACAATAAATTGGTTTCAAGCCCATGTAAGATTTTTACTAACTGTAAGCTGAATTCAATGGGGAAAGAGACATTAGCAAAATCCTAATGCGAATTAGTGATCAGAAGTTTTACGGAACCGTAAGTCTAGAAAGCTAGTGAATCATTGCACCAAAATTGACAGCACCTCCTCCTTGCGACCGTATCTCTGAGAGCCTGGAAAACCCTCATCGGTTGGAGAGCACGGGGCAATAGAGAAGGCCATCAAGGTTGGAAGTGGCAAATCCTTTATTGCTCACGTAGGGCCGAACCGCCACTAGAGGCGGGGCCCCTTGACCCTTTTAGGACGTTTTGGCTGGACCAACCCCCCGTCAAAATAGGCCCTAACATTGGTGCATCTGCCGGGAGGAATTTGATAATGGGCTATTGTTTGAAGGGCAATTATCTATACGTAGGGTTGTGAACTATACAGATTAGCCATTTGCAACTTGCTTATGTTATTTGACCCGCCAGACGCCTAACATTGGTGCGTCTGCTGTACAAATTAGCCATTTGTGGGTTGCTTATGTTATTTGACTCGCCAGACGCTTAACATTGGTGCGTCTGCCGAGAGTGACTTGATAAGAGAATATTGCTTGGAGAGCAGTCATGCTAGCAATGATCTACAAATTTCATGTGTCTCAAATTGTATGTGTTGAGAACGATTCTGTTGTTTAGACTATCAGCCGCACACTAACACCTCAGTGCGAGCTACTTGAGTAGTGTCGAATGTTATTTTGAAAGACAATTATTAGGTCAAAGTGGTTAGCATCGCACAGAGATGTGTGTTGATCCCACAAAGAGAGTGACAAGGGTTGTGCATCAACTCGCCAAAAGATTATTCATACGATGAAATTTGAGGTTGTCTAGATTTGAGATATCATATGCATTCTTATTGGATCTAATGAGGGCCTCTTACCTCAACATGATAAAACTTTTGGTTGGATTGTGGAAGCTCTTGCGATACCCATTGCTAGAAGAGAGTGTGGTCCAATGGTTAGGATAGTGTCATCCAAGCAATAGAGCCAGATTCCCTCGATAGGAGATCATAAACCATCGATACAAAGATGTTAGTTATGAGACCAATCTAGCATGATTGTGCCATTCTTGGCATTCAACCGACCCAACCTTGTTATCATGGGGGGCTTTCACTCATTAGTTGGGTGGTTTCTCTCTTGGATGTGGGAGTTACTAGTGGACCCACCCAATGAAGAAGTACACTTTGTTGATCGAGGGTCATCCCAAACTAGAGACAACAAAGGATTCTGTATTGGTTGGTATTGGGCCATAGGCGATGATGAAATGCCCCCTCTAGAATTAGACGACCAAGAACCTCTCTATGAGCTCAATAGACCGACAAATATATTTAAGATGATGACAGAAGAAGAATTAGTTGAAACCATAGACACATTTCTAGGGACCTTTGATTTAAATGAGGCTAAAAGAGAAGATCTTACGTTAACAACACTAGATACGATAGATTTTGAAGAAAAACATGTTATACTAGAAGGCCACTTGATCGAACCACGACTGGAACCACAATGGACGGAGGAATCCCAACTGAATCTAGATGTCCAAGTCGCAGATAGTAGGAGTTTAGCAGGAGATTCACCTCCCCTACTCCCAAAAGTAGTTGACACTCAGGAACAGCCACCACGAGAGCTCACGAACATAACTTTCCTTGAAGATCATGAGGATAGCACCACCGACCTACAAATAGCAATAGCGCTATCACTACAAGAATGGAAAACATAGTCAGATACACATACGGATGACCGCCAACCAGAAGTAGAGAGTTATAGTGATGGATCTGAGTGGGAGACCACGTTAGAAAATGAAATTGAGCCAACTCCAGAGAAGGAGGACACAATATCTGAGTGGAAAGCCACATCTGAAAGCAAAGTTCAATCAAATTTGGATGAAGGACTTGAGGAAGAAGTCATAAGGGAGGACCCAAGGTTTGAGTTAATGGCAGAGAGTAAGATCGAATTGAACTTAAATTTGATCGAAACCAACCATGACAAGAAGATTGTTGTGGAAGAAATTTAAGATGAGAATGATGATCTGCCCATAGCTCACCCGACTGTGCCAGCACCTAACCCTACACCTATCACTTCGAGAGTAAGGAAGGTGACTGAGCCAATAGTTGTTCCAAATGACACTGGAGGAGTATCTGAAATAGTAGGTCTCCTACCGTAATTTCACGGGAATGAGGACGAAGATGCCCATGAGCATGTCAAGGATTTTGAAACACTAATGCTCGTGAATAGAGTGTGTCTTGCGCATCAAATGATGTTGTTTACCACTACTTTGGTAGGAACAGCTAGGAGATAGTACCATACTCTACCTAGAGCTTCTATCAGCACACTTGAGGAGTACTATCAGGAATTCTTTAGAGAATTCAGAGGCACTTATAATCTAGATAGTCTGATATTTGCCCTAGCTACCATACAACAAACATCTACAGAAACTGTGCACCGGTATGCTAGACGATTCGAAGGATTAGTGCACCAGCTGGACCTAAGTTTTACAATGGTATTACCTCCGCAACTACTACTTGATAGCTTTTTGAGAGGACTTTCGAGTAATATCCACCAGTGGTACGCCAATCTAGAGTTTCATCATTGGAAGAGGTGATATCTAGAGCCACGATTGTAGAGGAAGCACACATCACCACATGTGAATGTCAGGCCATGAGAAATCTGATGCTAGATAGTAGTCGACAGACACTAGGGCACGAGTTGCCAAGAATGAGAGAATTACATCATACAGGACTACCACATGACACCTACGAGAGGACTAGACCCTCAAAGTTTTTCGAAGCAAAATGTGCTGAGGAAGAGAGAGTGCCAAGTAGCATTGAGTTATTACCTAACTTTGTAGAGGATTATGGAGGGACACATGGGAGTGAGTCAAATTTACATCGTTATGGGCTAGCCAATTAGGAAGCCCAGACTAGTAAGAATATAGACCTGTGGTCTAGATATCATGAGAATACCTCTCAGGATAGACGAGTTGAGACCAACAACAACAATCCCCCGACACACCCAATAGGAACACTCATCCCTGAGGGGACTAGGGCAAGCGTGTTGATGGCAATCCGGAGTGAGTTACAGATAGACCCACCTAGGAAAGAGTGGATGGAAAGGTGTAATCGGCAGGTGAGTTTTGGGAAGGCCACTAAGTCTGAGGAGGCATTACCAACGATATTTACCAATCAGGCAGGTCAAGTTGTACCTCCTGACGAGGACGACGATAGCAATGTAGAGGAGCCAATATGTGCTAACCCACTAGTACCACCCCCTAGATCCAGAACCATAAATCCAACTCCAGCAATTCCAAAAAGTGAAACTATTAAACCACCTATCTCTGATGACATTAATCAGTAGGAGTCATATGATATACAAAACCTATTCGAAGATCATAAGAATGTGGCGAACAAGAGAACATTGATGCATGTATTCCATTGGGAAGGGGGCATGCCAGGCTATGTCTTTGAAGAAGATATCAAGAACAAGGGGCCTGAACTAGAAAATAGGGAGGAAATAAGGAATACTATACCTCCAACCATGGATAAACCCTATGATATGGGGAGGATATTCGATGTGGTGGGCGCAGATCTTCCATTTCTACCATGGAATTCAAACATACACCAAAATCACCCATATCAGTTGAGAGATTTGAATAGTTTAGCCTCCTATTCCATACGTCATGATAGGGTTACTGCACATGGTGAATACCCAGACAACAAGGTGGACACTGGATAGATGTGGTAAGGTGACAACAATACACCCTTATCCCTGATTTCACAAGGGGCAATCGAGGGGTGGTAAGTTTGACTTTACTTTGCCGATCTGGTTTTGTTATATTTTTTTTATTTTTTGTTCAACATTCTATCTTGTTTTAAAATACCACTAGAAAAAAAAAATTATTTCAGTATGGGATTTGTTATTACTACATATGAGATTCATAGACACTGTGAACGGTGATCTACAGATATCTCAGTTGACTTGACTCCATTCACTCACGCTGCATTGCATCATGTAGGCACAATGTGTTTGGTCATTTGATTGCAAGACTGTTGTCTCATGCATCCATACCCCTGCATTCTGCATATACTCTGAGCTGCATAGGGCATTACATATTTTCTCCTATGGGCATGAGTGTTTGATCAGAAGCATAAAAGAGAGGGTAAGAGAGGAAAAAGTGGAAACAGAAACAGTGCAGTGGGATGGGGAGTGACTCCATCGCCCAAGATAAGGCATGATTGACTGGACAGTTGGAGAATTTCAGGACGTGACGGATAAAGAAAAAATCGAGAGTCTCCACATGATGGTTACATACAGTGAGATAACAAGCTTGAAACGTCACTACTTTTTTGAGTAGTGAACCACTTGAGACAATTGCTAAAGGACATTTATGCTTTGTACATAAAGTCAGATCAGATGGGAGGGATGATCTGCAACGAATGTCTATATTTGAATCAGTTTGTCCACCTACTGATATTAGACAACTAAGAAGATTCTTCTTCATCTCCACTAACCGGAAACCATCTTTCATAAGGTCCCTACTAAAATAGAAAAAGGAAGAGAAAGACAGACTAAGAGAAAAGTAAAAGAAAAAAGAGAAAAAAAAAAAAAAAGACTTCAATTGTATCTATCAGATCTTGAACCAATTTGTGAGGATGAGTGACGCCTCGCACATCCATAAGAGGTGAGGACAATTTTCCTAATTGATTCCATAGACTAGCGAAAAACCAGTACTTTCTACTATCTTGTGTATTGGATCTTAGGACAGTAAGTTGTCCTACATGGACTACTGTCAGAATATAGGGCTTGAGAGAAGAGTCAGTATAGAGAGGAGAAATGGTTATTTCCCGTAAAATCAATTTTTAGAGACTATACGTTGAATGTCTAAAATAAAAATAAAAATAAAAAGAGTTGGTAATCACCAGTCTGGACCAGTTTCAAAGTTGGGACATCAAAGCCTCATTGCGTATGCATTCACACACACATCAATGACACGATGTTAGACAAAATACTGTTGACTTGCATCCATATCATCCTATCTCCAATCCTGAGATTTGCATTTGCATATCCCTCCATGCATGGGTCCGAAGGTGGGCATTGTCTTACATCTGATGGAATTGGGAGCATTTGCCATGTAGGTCACAAGTGGGTTTTTGCAGGTATGAAGACACCAAACTATTCAAAGATGTTGTGGTTAAATCCAATCCGGTTGCAGATGGATCTTAAGGGCTAAATCGATGGCCTTTGGGTAGGAAGCTGTTGAAGTCCTACCAACTCACTGTGGTTAGCATCACCTAGCAAGGGTGCTGAGCCCATTAACCTTGATCCACCACCAGGAGCTGGTCTGCGAAACCAAAGACTCTGGGTCTACCATATGGGGACCATACTACCCAGTGGTAGTCGCCAATGTTAGCCGATATTTCCGCACGGAAAATCGGGCTAATATTGAAGTTTAAATTCACAAAACGAGAAAAATCGACATGTAAAACCCGGTTATTAGAGAAAAATCGGCACAAATTTGTCGTAGATTTGGGTCCAAGCCCGTCCCTAAAGTGGTTAGACACAGTTTAAAAGTAAGAACTTGACTTTTTAAAAAAATCGTCAAAAATATTATGTGGTCAAGTTTTGTAGACGTCAAAATACTAACAATCAGGCACTTGCGACACGCCAAAAACAAGGCAAGGGCAAGGGCAAGAAGAAGTATAAACAGCAATTTGCCATGACTGAGGAGGATGAGGGATCTTCCAGTAAGACCATGAAAAAAGACAAGTGCTTCCATTGTGGTAAAAAAGGCCATTAGAAGAGTGAATGTCACAAATTCCTGGCGGAACAAGGCAAGGGAAAACCAAAGCAAACAGGTAACCTTGTCGATGAGGGTGAAATTGAAGACTCTAGCATCTTCATATCTGCATTATCATCTAATCAAGATGATCAAGCGTGGTATATTGACTCGAGAGCCACAAGACACATGACAGCTAACAAGAACAAGTTTAGGTTGCAAGATTCCTGCAAACCAGTGAATACTCCTATTGAACCAAGTAAAAAGCTTTCTAAGCTTGATGAGTCATAGTCATTTGATGCTACGTTGTATAGGCAGTTTGTAGGGAGCTTGATTTACCTTACCACGACTAGACCAGATATATGTTATGCTGTTGGTATTGTAAGTCAGTTTATGGCAACACCTAGAAAATGCATTGGAAGGCAGCTAAGCGCATTTTGCGTTATGTAAAAGGCAATTCAAATTATGGCTTGATTTACAGGAAGCATGAGGGTTTACTTGAGTTGTATGGCTATGTGGATGCAGATTGGGAAGGTGACTATGATAATCGTAGATCCACCACAAGGTATGAGACATCTCGGGTGCCATAATTTTCTCCACCACCAACATGGCAATATACATCATAGCTCCCTCCTATATCAAAACCTATGATGAAATACAAACAAAACTTTATATTAGAACGTCACAAAAAAGACACCATGAATTGATAAAAAATGAACATGAGGGAGACAATAAAACCAAGATTATCACAAAATGTTTGTTAAGAGAGGATTATCATATGCATATGTTTGTTAGTCCAAGAAATTTTTTAAAGTTCTCAAGGCCTTATAATGTGAGAGTGTAGATATTGAACACAAATTGACTAATTTAAGTAATTAAGCATGTAAGGAGGTGTTGTAAGTAAATGGAGATGTTATAAATAATAAATGATATAATGCCAACTACATTGGCACAAAAGGGATCCTATACTGACTAGAATAATAGATATCAATTCAACCTAAAGTAGTTTCTTCGATAATATGTGAAGCCACATCATCTCTCTCTTAATATTTTCTATCTTATGTATTTTCACAAAAAAATAATAATAAAATATCAATGCTCTCTCTCTCTCTCTCTCTCTCTCTCTCTCTCTCTCTCTCTCTCTCTCTCTCTCTCTCTCTCTCTCTCTCTCTCTCTCTCTCTCTCTCTCTCAAATTTATCGCAAATAAGTCTTTCAAAAAGATATAGTAGAGAATGAGCAAAATTGAATGAGGAAATTTAGTTGTAGAGATGTATACAAATTTTGCATTTTCAGTTTGTTGCTTCTTCCCATTGAACTGTTGATTGGTACTCGATATAATATAGCACTGCTTGACTTGAGTGGGCCCATAACTTATAAATACTTTTACAATTTTCTTGTCATTTATAATAGAATCTTTATGAGGTTGCTCATAAGAATGAGTGCCGCAATTATTGCTCCTAGCTTTTATGGCATATGACAACATAATGCTAGTGAGACAATGCAATTTTCCTTAATGACTTTACACACTGAAAAAACTAAGAGTTTCTATCTTTCAAAGAATTAGCATTTTTCCTTAGTTTTTCCTTTGTTGTTTTTCGTGACTGTGCATTTTTTATTATATTTCACACAGTCTACATTTTTGAACGGTTTTGTCGCACGATTTGCATTTTTGGTTCATGAGGAAAACTCAAAGCTAGGTCTAAAACACTTAGAAAATAACTCTGGCAATTTTTCCCGACACTGTCGCATTTTTCGCATTTTTGCGAAAAAGGCGACTGTCTTTAAATGCCTTAGAAATGTTTTCTGGCCTACTGTCGCGGTTTTCGCCTTTCGGAAAAAAGCGACACTTGCCCTTAGAAATGAGACACTAGCCTTAGAACTGGTTTCTGACCTCACGGTCGGCTTTTCCGCCTTTTGAGAAAAAGGCGACACTCTCGCTAAAACACCTTAGAGAAGTTTTAGGACTACTGTCGGCTTTTTTGCCTTTCGAAAAAAAGCGACAGTTGCTATTAGAAAGGCAACATTGTCCTTAGAACTGTTTTCTGCACTAAAGTCGACTATTTTGCCTTTTGGGAAAAAGCGACACCTGCCCTTAAAAAGGTGACACCTGTCCTTAAAAAGGTGACACCTGCCCTTGAAAAGACGACACTTGCCCTTAAAGTCGCAAAAGTGTCTTTTGGCAAAATGAGAAGGTCTGCAGCATGAAGGCAGGGTGTAATGGGCAGAAGGCGGCTAATTCACAGCGGACAATGATAGAAAACCGAAATCAATTTTGTTTAAGGCTAATGTATTTTCTTTTTATCACATCTTTTAATTTAATTAGATCTCTGAATTGATCACATAAAGTCAACGAAGGATACATACAACATATATAGATTTCTCTTGAATGCAACACTCAGTGAGGCACGTATCAAGAAAGAAACATTGATCTAGTAGTAGCTAGTTTATGTCGTGGGAAGAGAACATCTCTCTCACGCTGATGCACTGATCTGGAAAACAGACGGCGCTCAAGAAAGATTTTTGTCATGTACACTCATTTCTGATAATATAGACGCGTACATCTTTTCTGCTCGATGTGTAATCTGTGAATGTTGTGATGCTTGTTCAATTTTATCTGTAGATATATTTCCGCTGTCATTAAGACATTATCTGTTGTTCATAAACTTGTAGTCAGATTAGTAGTAGCTATCTGTTGTTCGAAGGAAGACTGATCGCGGATTGAGGCAGTAGCCTTATCCGACAGAACGGCTCCATCTAAGCTTCATCAAAATCCTCGCAAAGAGACGTAGAGATTTTTTCCCTCAGTGGTATCAGAGCGTCTTGACATTTTCGAGATTCCAACAGTGGTATTAGAGCTAATGTTTAAATTCTAGACGGACTGAATGATAGTTCGGACGATGAGCAGACCGACATATCGGGAGTACCCATCACACCGGCGATACACCGAGGTCTTGCTGTTGGCAGACAAGACAAAGGAAAAGCAGTTGCTGAACTTATATTATTTCCAAGGAGATCTGCCAGACAAAGAAGATCACCAGTCATATATATAGCTGACAACTCATCTTATGCTCAAGAAGAATTTTGTGGATTCGGGGGTGAACCACAAACTTATGAAGAAGCCATCGACAGTCTAGACAAGGACAAGTGGATCAAGGCCATGGAAGACGAAATGAGTTCCATGAAACAAAACAAAGTGTGGACTCTCGAGCCACTACCAGCCACAGAAAGACTGTCAAGTGTAAATGGGTCTACAAGCACAAGTATGGTCCAGACGACAATGTACTAAGATACAAAGCCAGACTAGTTGCAAAAGGCTTCTCAAATAAATATGGCATTGATTATATAGAGAGATTATCTCTTGTTGTGAAGCACACATCTCTACGCATATTATTGGCATACACAACTGCCTATGATATGAAGATCCACATTGTAGACGAGAAGACAACATTTCTACATGGCGAGCTCAATGATGTAGTCTACATGGACCAGCCACCAGGTTTTACCTGCGAGTCACTTGCTGACTATGCCTGCAGAATGCACAGAAGCATCTATGGACTGAAACAGTGCGCCAGGCAGTGGTACAAGAAGAAGGATCACACACTTAGATCCTTGGGCTTCTGTAGCGCAGGCATCCCAAAGGGAGCCGGGAACCACGACTTAGCTTCCCAGCCTTCAACTCTTGCCATCCGAACCCACTTGACATACAAGCAGCCAACTCGCCAACAACGATCAGACTTAACCAACTTGAAGTTCCGAGGACCAACATTGAGATCCAACTTGGCGCCATGCCAGATCGGGGGTCCCGATGTGGGTGACTTCCCTCCAAGCAAGCCGCCCGACATACATCAAACTTAACCAACTCGAAGCTTCGTTACAAACGAGTAACATCCATTCCAAGCAAGCGGTCTGACTTACATCAGACTTAACCAACTGAAAGCTTCGTCACGAGCGCTGGAAGCCACCCTGGCGCCTCGCCAGACTGGACAGCCATAAACAGGTAACATCCACCCAAGCAAGCCATCCAACTCAGCCGACAGGTTAGAGCCCGTTCCCCAAGAGCTTAACCCATTCACGTTCATGCAAGGAACACTCAGAACCACAAGCCGCGACAGATATGGAAACAACCAGTTCCTGGACCAAATGGTCCCGACAGCATACCGCTGGCGCCACGGACCGAATGGTCCCGACGGCATACTGCTGGCGTCCCGGGATACGACCCTCAGCTATGTGCCAAGTTAAAAATGTTGAAAGCGGCCTTACAACTGGCGCTTTTACCGAACACTGAAACCAGAAGGTAATCAGAGTCAGTTTGAGAAAAATCCCACTTTATTGATAAATCTGAGAAGGTTACATTTCAAGTGTGTGACCGACCCTAGTCTCCGGGGCGCTAGCATGCCAAGGCGAGAGCCATGACAACATTCCAGCAAGGGAGGCTGAGACTTGGTTGGAGCTTGCCCTGAGTCGCAACCCGCACTCCCCTATAGTATTGGTGTGATTCGGCACCCCCCCTCATACCAAGCACTCTACCCAAGCTGGTAAAGCACGTTTTTCTCTCTCTAGGATTTTCTCTTTCTAGAAAGTCATTTTCTCTCTCTAGATTTTATTGATCCCCAGGCTTCCTTTAATCATGCCTAGATCGTGTGAGGTGATTGCACATCGATCTGAGCTCTCTGGACTTCGCTAGAACCGATCAAAGATTTTCAGCCATAGAAACTTGGCGCCGGCTGGATTCTGGTCACAGTGGCGCCGGGAGCAGCAGGGGCGCTGCTGGCGCCGGGGACATAGCTGGCGCCGATGGCACCGGAAGTAAAGCTTGTAAAGGTAGCTTTACAACAGCTTCCATCCTACAGTGATGCAAGCTGGGCATCCCTGAAAGATGATAGTAAAAGCGTCTCAGGAGGATGCACCATAGCAGCCGATGCAGCTGTTATCTAGATCAGCAGAAAGCAGACAATAACTACCCAATCACCTTGTGAGGCAGAATATGTTGCTGCAGCCAAGATGGCCAATGAGTTGACATGGAGACAGTTCCTAGGTGGACTAGGACAGAGCACCGATGAACCGTTGATCCTGCACATGAACAACACCTCTGCTATTCATCTGACAAAAGACCTAGTGTTTCATTCCAGAACAAAGCACATCGCCATCAAGTATCATTGATCCAGGATTTGGTTGAGAAGGATGAGCTGAAGACCGCCCCGACAAATCAGATAGCTGAAATATTTACAAAGGCATTGGATAAGGAAATGTTCGAAAGGCAGAGAGCCAGCTTGGGAGTCAGGAAAATACACGCTTTAAGAGGGAGCTGAAGAAACAATAAGTTTCTACCTTAAAGCCTTAGTATTTTTTGTTGTCTTTTAGACTGCTGCATATTTTTAACTAGTTTCTGCACAATCTGCATATTTGAACTGTTTGTCGCACAGTTCGCATTTTGAAAAAGGATGATAGTAGGTCTAAAATGACCCAGGACTTTGTTTCAAACAACCTTCAGCATTTTTGGCTTTTTCGTCATATATTTAGAAAGCCGACACTTCAGAGTATCCATATGTAAACCAGGGTGAGGATGAACTATCGGCTCGAGCGTGAAGTTTTTTAATTGTCCCGATCCACCGCCGCCATGCAGCGTTACTAGAAACGTACTTAAAGGGATGTTTAGCTTAAACTTAGCTAATCAATCTTGTAATCTAATATAGCATGATATATGTATTGGATCAGAGACATATACATACACACAGCGAAAATCCAAAACACAACTCTCAATGAGATGTGTATCAAGGAAGAAAGATAGGTCTAGTAGTAGCTAGTTCCATTCGTGAGAAGAGGAGACCTCTCTCACACCGATGCGTTGATCTGGGAAACAAACAACACTCAAGAAAGCACCTCTGTTGATTCCGATAATATAGACGAGAAGATCTTTTCTGCTCACTGTGCAATATGTCAATGTTGTGATGCTTGTTCAATTTTTGTCAGTAGATATATTTTCGCTGTCATTAGACATTATTTGTTGTTCAAAAATTCATTGTCAAAATAGCGGTAACTATCTGCTGCTCCAAGGATGATTGAACACGGCTTGAGGCAGTGTCTGACAGAACGGCTTTATCTGAGCTTTAGACCGGAAACGTTGCCTAATCAGGAACACTTGGATAATCAGTTTCTAACAAGTAGGAGGAAAGTAGGGTTAGTGTTATTTGGTTTTGGTTATGTTCTCATGGCATTTTGCTTGTAAGTAGAAGTAGTGTTTAACACTCGTTGTTTTGCAAGCATCTCCAAGGCTCCTAGGTTTGAGCCCACTCCCCGTGCTACGAACGACTTAAGGAGGACATAGAAGCCCTCAACACCAACAACCATGATACATCTACTTGTATCTACAATCTGAGAATACAAGCTGTTTCATGACAATACCAATAAAGGATGCAACAACAGGGTCCCCAAATTACAAGTTATTAGAGGCCCACATTCCAACAAGCACCCCCACAACACTAAGCGCTACCTGGACCCAATAAAGCAACACCAACCTTTAAGTTAGTAGTGCGACAGCCTGGAACTCAGATGAACCGTCAGATCATCCCAACAAACTTTGCTACCACAAGTCAAGATCTTCAACCTCAGTTAGAATTTAGCCTTGAGAATATGTTTGTACCCGAGGATCAAGGGTTTCCATGTTTCTATTCCGACGGAACAAAAGCTTCTGTCTATCCATTGTTTACCGCACAACAACGTTTCTACAAGAACAGAGCGCCTATCCAGTGTTATGGTTGTGGAGAGAACCACCGCATTGATGAGTGCCCATATAAAGTTACAAAGATTGTCCATCCCGACCAGTAGAGCCACAAGTCAACGCACCTACCTCGCCCATGAACCAGAAAGGACTTATCCAACCTGAGTCCATATGGAGAACCTTTCGCCTCCCTAGAACCAAAAGGGAGTGGGACAGAAGCCTTAATTGCCTTACTGTCCAAGTCAAGTCACCCTACTCTTAGGTGATGTTTTGAAAAATTCCAAGATCTTATGCCGAGCCTTAACCACATGGTTAGGAGAAAAAGATACACCTACAAGACCCTCCATGGATGGAGAAAGTGACGATGACGAATTCGTGATGGCCATAGGTGCCACTTGGGAAAATGAGAAGAGTACTCTACATGTTCAACACAAGAACCTTCCCTTAGTAGCTGCAGTTATTGATGGTGGTTCAGGTGTAAACATTATGTCTCGTACATATACCGAGATTGGATACTGAGTGCCTTAAAACCCGCCGATTTTTCTATAAAACTTGCTGATCAGAGCTGTGTCAAACCCATGGGAATTGTGGAGAATGTACATGTGAAGGTCGTTGATCTTCACTTTGTCATTAACTTCATTGTCTTAGATCTTCCAAAAACAACCTCATCTTTGGAAGGCCCTGGCTTAAGTTAGCCAAAGTATGCCATGACTGGGGTACATATCGAATCACACTTGAGAATCGAGATCGAGCATGAGAGTTGATCCGAATTCCATTAGAGGAGTTTTGAGTTCCAAAAAGACCCTTTAAGAATTCGTGCAAGATGTAGTTTATATTATTAAAATATTACAGCACTAATACTTTTGACTTGCCATAACTTTTTTATCGTAGCTCAAAAGTATGTCATGTACCATATCATTAAAAAGCCCTTGTTGAGCGCTTTCCAATGCACCAAACTCCGCTAAATTTGGACTTACCACTAAAACGTTATGCCATTTTTAGTGTGGAATCAAAATGTGGACTCAAAAAGTTACGTTACGTAGATTTCAAATTTGAGTGTTTTGATTGGTCCATGTATAAGAAAAACTTGAGAAAAAAATATAAAAAGAATCTTTACAAAGGGTCTTTTTGGGATTCAAAAATCCTCTAATGTTAGACAATCAAGCCTGCTAGCCCGCTAGATGACATATAGCTTCGAATACAATAATTCCTCTCTGGCCTCTGCGTTGTAGTAGGCTTCCAGAACAATTGGATTTGAATGTGATTTGTTTGTATCTCTCTTAAATTGGTTTTGGCTTTTGTGCTCACGTTGTCTGATAGCATAACTGCACACAAAGAAGATTCTGCCAAGAGTTGTAATGGTACATAAACTATTTGAAAAACATGATAGTCCCGCATACATACAAATGAATTTTAGAGATCTATTCATTTGATATGGCTTATGTATGTTGTATGTGATATTTTTATGATAAAAAATAATGATCCATCTTAGTACCTTACAACCCAATTGCCAAATGATTGAATTGTTGTTGCATTTCCTTATTGAAGCAACCATAACTTGTCACAAGCTTGCTTTTGATCTCAAAAAGCTCTTCATTTAATTTTGTTAAAAAATTTATCATAATCCTCACAAGCAATGTTGACATAGTCACAATCCTTAATTATCTTTCACTAGTCAAATTGGTTATAAACCAATGTCATGATGATGCAAGAGTCCAAAGGGTGAATGAGAAGGATGTGGTAAAGACAGACTAAAAAATAAAATATGGAGGGACTAACATCATGGTAACTAGCAAATGATGTATGTAATTGGTGAACAAAAAGTTGATATATTACAAAGTAAACAACGCAAAGTTAACAAATCATATGACAAAACAGATAATAATGATTATGAGAATGCAATAATATATTACGACAATAATGCTAGAAAAAAATTTGACATAGATTGATAAACACCAATGAGACATGATCTTGCAATGAACAAGTTAATGGCACAAGGTTAACGTATTTATCATACGAAGTACAACTACCAACCCAAGCTAATGGATTACAGTAGCATTGTGTTGGCATAGTTATCACAACAAAAAGAAAATAGTATGAAGGCTCAGTAAGACAACAAATTGGATGGAGAGCAAGGAAAACCACATAGATCTTGTGACTGACCTTGAAGTATCTCGAAGGCATTGTATTTGAAAGCTCTATTCAATAAAATGTAGTAGCAACCAGCAAGCCCTGGTCAACATGACGTTTTTTCCGGGGCACCAGCATCGGCGCCCTTTACCCAGGCACCTGCAATCATGTGATGGAATGTGGAGGTTTTCATATATATGCCCCCCCCCCCCAGAGAACTCCAGGAAATGATTACGGGATAATGTTTTGGCTGCCCGGTGATGTGGCGCTCTGGGGAGCCATTTTAATAGAAAAAAAAAAAAGTGTGGCTCACAGCACGCGGGGGGCAAAGAGCCCCATGCTTCTTAGATGTGAGACACCTTCATTTGAACCCTTTCCAAAAACCCAATGAACACACTCAGCATATTTAAGCTTTGAAGCTAGTATTTCTATTGTGTATTGTGTCTTCGCCATGCGTGTAGAGAATACAGAAATCTTACTAGCTGATTGTTGACTGCAGATCACATCACATGCAAGCACGCGTTTCAAATATCTCAGGAGCGGAAGATCATTTCAATGGGAGAGGTTCATGACTGATATTAACTTCAATTTTATCAATGAGGAAACCATCATCAATGACAAAGAATATCATTCCCATAAACTCAAATTGTCATTTCTTAGACTGGCTTACATACAAATTACAAAATCCAAGATGGATTTGGTGTTCCATTCAAGCTCTATACACTTCTGTTTCTCCCACAGAGAAAGTACAAAAAATATGGAAAATCAAATTACATGGAATCAGGCTAAGCCCACATAGGGATTGAACAGCACAACGTGACAACCAAGGCCAGCAAAAAAATCCAAAACCAAGCCTTTCTCCTTTCCAATTAAGCTAGTCAGTGCAGTTGCCTTTAGCACTTACCACCACCAATAATGCCCACATGAATAGCAATTCGGTTTGCATACCTTGGAATGATCTCACGAATGACAACTTTTGAGATTATCTTGGTGGCCTTGTGACAGTCATCACATATCCGAAAATTCTTCTTTATGCAGATAGGTGTCCCAGGGGGGATGCTGATGATCCCAAAACCAATGGCCAGCTTCTCATTATGTTCAGACAAAGCAATCTCCTCCTTATTTTCCACATCACGCAGCATAAAGCTCTAAATACGCAGATATCCTGCCTCCTTCATCAACCCCACTAATCTATCCAATTCGTCCTGGATCTTCTTGCTTTTTTGGATGAGCACATCACCTTCAAAACAGCCATGCACCTGGGTGACCTGAATCCACCTTCGCCCAGGCAATTTTTTAACCCTGCATCAATCAGTTCTTTTCATATCTTTGCTACCTCATCCCTCTGTCCAGCTGCTGCATAGATGTTTGATAGAAGCACGTAAGCTGAAGCGTTATCTGGTTCCAAATTCACAACACAGTCAAAAGCACGTCTTCCTATTTCCATGTGGCCGGAGTTTCTAGCGGCACCTAGCAAAGTCATCCAAACCACAGCATCAGGCTGGATTGGCATATTGTTAATGAAGTCCTCAGCATCAGCCAGGCACCCTGCACGGCCCAGAAGATCAACCATACAGGCATAGTGATCCATAGTTGGTCTGACACCATGATCTTTACACATGGTATCAAAGAGGTGATGGCCTTTATCCACTAGGCCAGAGTGGCTGCATGCAGACAGAACACTAACATAGGTCACCTCATTAGGCTGTATACCTTCCCTTTGCATTTGATCGAATAGTGTTAAAGCCTCCTTGCCAAACCCTTGCTGTGCATAGCCTGCAATCATTGCTGTCCATGACACCACATCTCGCTCATGCATGCTGTTGAACACCTGACGTGCATCCTCTATGCGCCCACATTTTGCATACATGTCAACAAGGGTGCTCCCTACAATTGCATCTAACTCAAAGCCAGTTTTTATGATGACTGAATGGAGCTGCTTGCCCTTTTCCAGAGCAGCAATGCTGGCACATGCTTTTAGGAGAACAATGTATGTGACAATGCCAGGCTGCATACCTTCCTGTTTCATTTGCTCATACAGATCAAGAGCCTCCCTACCAAGCCCGTGCAGTTCATATCCTGTAATCATTGCTGTCCATGACACCATATTCCGTTCATGCATGTTGTTGAAAACCTGACATGCATGCTCTATGCACCCACATTTTGCATACATGTCAACAAGGGTGTTCCCTACAGTCACATCTGGCTCAAATCCACTTTTAATGATGTCCAAATGAAGCTGCTTCCCTTCCTTCAGGGCTGCAATGCTGGCACATGCTTTAAGGAGACAAACATAAGTAACATCGTTTGGCTGCACATCTTCCTGTTTCATTTGCTCATAGAGGGCAAGGGCCTCCTTGCCGAGCCCTTGCTGTGCATATCCTGCAATCATTGCATTCCATGACACTACAGTTCGTTCGTGCATGTTGTTGAAGACCTGCTGTGCATCCTCCATGTGATCGCACTTTGCATACATGTCAACAAGCGTGTTCCCTACAATCACATCTGACTCAAAGCCACTTTCAATAATGTCCAAATGGAGCTGCTTGCCCTGTTCCAGGGCTGCAATGCTAGCACATGCCTTTAGAAGAACAACATATGTGAAATTGTTGGGCTGCACACCCTCCTGTTTCATTTGCTCATACAGATCAAGAGCCTCCTTGCCAAGCCCATGCTGTGCATATCCTGCAATCATTGCAGTCCATGACACAACATCTCGTTCATCATGCATGTTGTTGAACACCTGAAGTGCATCCTCCATGCACCCACATTTTGCATACATGTCAACAAGGGTATTCCTTACAGTTGTATCCGACTCGAAGCCACTTTTAATGATGTCCACATGAAGCTGCTTGCCCTGTTCCAGAGCTGGGATCCGGGCGCATGCTTTTAGGACAACAACAAACGTGACAACATTCGGCAGTATGCCTGTCTGTCGCATTTGCTGAAAAAGATTGATAGCCTCCTCACCTTGTCCATGATTGGCATATGTTGAGATGATTATAGTCCATGAAAACACGTTGTGTTCAGGCATTGAGTCAAATACTTTGCGTGCATCCAACACGCTACCGCACTTGGCATACATGTTAACAAGGGTGTTCCCTAAGAGAATTTTTGAATCAAGTCTCCTTTGGATTATGAGGGCATGCACTCGCTTGCCCTCTGCCAGGGCTTTCCTTTTGGTGCACCACTGCAAAAGGCAAGCATAGGAGTTGATCGGAGCTTGAATATTTTGCTCCACCATGTGCAGTGCTTCTTTTAATCGTCCCTCCTGACAGAGTTTGCTCACATTCCTACCATTGCCCAAGGAATCCGGCACTCTGCATCATGATTCATATTATGATTACAAAAAATGAAAAATGAAAAAAAAAAAAATTGGACAGGAAAATTTGAGAGATCAACAAAGAAGGCGTGCTGTACTCTCTGCCTAGAGGTCCACAGTCCACACCAGGATAATAACCATACCGTGATCTCAATCCACTACCAGATTGCATTTGACCTAATGCCATAGTGGCCACCTTTGCTTTAACCCAGGGGGGATTAAACCAACCTTCAATCCATAGGCCCTCGTGTGTACTCTTATGTTTAAAGTCTGGATACTTAGGACTTCTCTACATAACAGTACATACACATATCAGTAAAACTAACAGCATCAACTTAGGGAAAATGACTACAATAACCAATCAATCAGCCTCATATAACTTAGATATAAACGACAGCTTTCACTAGGGAGAAATCAAAAGTTATTAGACAATGAAACTGTAGCTTGAAATAAAAAGAACATCCAAAATCCTCTGGGGTTCAGTTTCCGAGTCATCTTCAAAGGACGTTGTCAATATATATGGATAAACACACCTTGATAAACCTGTTGTCCGACCACTGCGATGGATCTGACAAAAACTCCTGCCAGAGCTGTTCCATCCTAATTACTTTGTCTGCATGCGTCATAACCTTGGCGATATGCAATTAAGGAATGTTTGATGCGGCTTGTCTAAACATCTCAACAAATTTACCCCTCTACTCAGTCAGATAATGCTTATGAAGAAAGAGAAATGCCGTGTAATGAGAAACAAAGAAGCATACCAGCGGTTTCAGGTGTTGAATAACCGGATTGCCCCTGTTCTTGACCTTGCACCATGGCAGCTAGCCTGGCATGTACCCAAGGAGGATTGAACCTGCTATCAATCCAGAGTGCCTTCTCTTCAGAAGTCCTATGTTTGAAGTCAGGAGATCTTGGATTTCTCTGAGAAAAATCTCAGCGTTAGCCATAGCTATATCAGAATGTACTAAAATTATCACAGCTCTTGGAATAGACTGGCTCAGCACTTCGACTAGAGTACGTCCATTGCAATCATCAAAGCAGGCTGCATCTTGAACCAACAATGCCAATTGAACAAGCTGCTGAGGACTGGAGTGCCAGCTAAATTCTACGCAATCAAAGCACTTGTTCTCTGAGAAAGTAAGATCGTACAGTTCCAGCTTGAGAGAAAAATGCCTCCCTCATATCCTCTAGCATTTTAATTAATGAAGAAATGAGTGCCACAAATAGGGTTCAGTCAAATTCACCTTGTTACTCCTATTGTCCCGCCATTGCAAAGGATCTGAGAAAAACTCCTCCCAAAGTTGATTTTTCCTCCATTCTCGCCCTCCTGCACGACAGACAGAGATGGGAGTAAGACGAAGATCAGACAGAGTATGATGATGGGTTGGATGGTGAGAGTAGTGGGTGGTCAAGGAAGTAGAAATGACCAGAGCAGAGGGGAGCTGAACTGTGAGGGTGGTGCTCCTGCAAGGTGCTTGTCATCGAACTTTCTATCGCCATGGGAGGACGAGGACGAGAAGCAGAAGCAGAAGGAGCAAGAAGAAGCAGGGCATTAGTAGCAGAAGAGAGGGAATTAGGAGGAGAGCATGAAAGGGAGGGGTGTTTCTTTGTGATCAGGAAGCGGCTAGTTCTGAGGGAGGGAAAGGGGCACAAAAGGAAGTCTAAATTATTAGATTGAAGAGGAGCAGCAGCAGCAGAAGAAGAAGAAAGATGAGAATAGAAGAATATGAAATGGGCTCCATGGCGATGATCATGATTTGGGCTGCAACAAAGACCTGCTGCTACTGCTAATGCTACCATGCCTATCTGCTATCCTGCTTTCCTTTGCTGCTGCTGCTGATGCTGATGCTACCATGTCTCTCTGGTTTGCTTTGCTGCTGCTGATGCTACCATGTCTATCTGCTTTCCTTTGCTGCTGCTGCTGCTACCATATCTGCCTGGTTTGCTTTGCTGCTGCTGATGCTTCCATTTCTGCCTGCTTTGCTGATGCTTTGCTGATGCTACCAGTTTCTTGACCACGTGTGGGAATACCCTCCAATTGTAACACTAGGAAAGGATAAAATTTGGCATGGATTTAATCTTTTAACAATAATTCACAGAAATACAGCTTAAGAATAGAATTAGATTCATAATCAATGTACCCATATCAATAAATATTGAGATCTATAACAATCACCAAATGTAAAAACCTCCACCTGATCCTAATACAATCTTGTGAACTTTTAAAACATGACCTTAAACAAGAGATTTTGGTACCACTAGAAGATTCAAAATTAGGTCAAGACAATCGCAAGAATTTATCAATGTTGCATTCAAAGAGGGTAACAAACATGGAAAATTATTGTATTGGAGAGAGACCGAGAGAGAGTATCTCGAAAATAGATCTATGTCCAAGATATCATTGATATCATTGATATAAAAGTCACAGAAAAATTTTGTGAGAAAGAGATAACACATTAACACATAGTTCCTATTGACAATTCAAGATCAAACCCTTTGAAACCTTTATTTATAACCCAACAAGGTGATATAAAGATGAAAAGTTTATACAGTACTCATCCAAGAGCACCATAAAGCAAAACTTATTTAAAGGCATCCGGCCGGTACCTGCCACCATCCCACCACACAAAACCGTGCAAGTTAGCACAGCGAGGAAGATAGGTATCAACACTGAATGTTAATTGTAATCCATGTACTAAACAAGGTCTACAACTTATCATCATGATAAACATTATAATAATCATAGTCCATTCTTCCGATTCAGTTACATTATTTAGCGATAAGCCAAACCCTATTGTGATTGTGTCAGGGCTCCTACCATGTTGATCAGTGTATAAGGTACTAGTCCATATCAATAGTTTCATAACAAGCATATGTACATTGAGACAACCGTGAATCATAATTGCTTGGCAAATAGGTTAGGCAAGGTGTTGTAAAGCTGACTCGGGTGCACCCAGTGTGCCTTGTAAGACTCTAAGGGGTGACGCTCCCTATGGTCCCAGAGCAAGTTAGAAAGTTAAGGACTGAGCCTCCGACCTGTGGTGAGCCAGTCAAGTAGTCACAAGTCATGAGCTAGCTCTGGAGCTCGAGTCATGGCCTAGTGAGGAGTCAAGTTGATTCTGCCGCCGGGACGGCTCCTGGGACCCATGTCCGAGAGCCAGACTGATTCTGCCAAGCTTGCCTGGCTTAATCAGCAAAATAAAAACTAGAAAAGCGTGTTTTACCAGAAAGCACTATATTCCAGGATAGAGGGGGTGCGCCGAATCACACCAGAACTATAGGGGGAGTCCGGCAGACAGAAACTTGGGCAGCTCAACCAGCGCCAGGAATCCAGTCGCCAGGTCTCAGCTCCCTCTACCAGCACGAGCCAGGCACAATGCCCCAAGACCAGTCAGTCTATGTATGAATGTAACTTCTTCCAAATTTAATAAAGTTGATCCTTGGGGATGATTACCATTTCGGTTTCGCCTCCGGGACTGGTCCAAGTGGAAGGACCCTTACTACAACCTTTTTGCGTCGCCGGTGCCTAAGGGTCCACGTCACCGACGTGTGGCTTGTCGTTATGCCATTTGGTCAGTTTGGCGACCATTATGCCTTGGGTTTCATGTGTGGCTTGTCTTTGCCTTTGGTTACCTTTTGGGACGGATTTTGAGTTGGCTTTCGGGTTGGTTGGGATTCCAATTTTCTTAAGTTTGAATGGTTAAGCTTGTTACATTTCTAAGTCGGCTTTTATGTGAGTGCATGATGGATAAATGTTAGACTTAAGCGTGTGTTGGGGAAACCGCTCAAGTCTCAGCACCCTTTGAGGCACCAGTGCTACATGTGGTATCAGAGCTGACTAGTCGGTCAGCTACGCAAGTCTCACACTGGGGAGGACCACTTTTTTGGGATTTGTCTGGACAGCCGTTGTGCAAGGTGCTACCCGCAGTGTAAGCACGGGTGCGTCCACGATCGGGGTGGTCGGCAGAACGGGGGACTTGATGAGTCAATGTGCTGCCCTTGAGGTGTAAGCACGGTCAGTTCTCGCAGTTTGGGCCTGGCGCCGTCTGCACGTAGGACAGATGAGGCAAAGTGCTGCCTAGGTAGGTGAAAGCACGGTCTGTGCCTTGTGGGGTGCGGGGTGACATATTCAAACTGTATGGGTTAACCATTGATACAGAGATGCTGCTCAAATTCAGGTGTAAAGCACGGGTGGTTAGCTGCCGGTGCGGGATAGCTGCCGATCGTTTAGCTATAAGGGCTATCGACCAGATTTGGTGGGGCATTACTAAGGCAATGTGCTGCTTAATGGTGAAAGCACGGATGGTTGGATGGATGTTTCCCCGTGGGCTAATTATGTGATAGATTTGCATGGGCGCGGCTAGGCAAAGATCTTACATCCGGTCTCAAGGGGGATGTGACTTGAGATGGATCCTCTGTGTTTGCTTTGGTTTGTATGTTTGTTTGTTGTGTGCTTGCCCGGACCTAAATAACCCCTGATTCCTACTTGGTTCTCAGGTGATTTGATCGGAAACACTTTTGTATTGAAGCTGACTTGATAAAGAAGGAAAGAGAGCTATGGGGCCCAGTGTGCAAAGAAGAGAGCTTTCAAAAAGAGAAAGAAAACAAACTAGTGGAAGTGCACCTCTTACCAAAATAGATGACCACCTTGATGAATCGCGAGCATTAACAGATGGGGAAGAGCAAGGCCGAGAATATGGCTCCTGCTTGCATCGAGATGGCGCTAGATCCAGATCAAAAAAGAAAGAGCGTATGCACGCCCCAGTGGCACCTCCTCAAGAAGAAATTGGCGCCCCTTCTGAACCGGCACCAAGAGATGAACCCGTGCCAGAGGCGCACCAAGACCTCTTTGATGTGGAGATGTGCCAATACCTATCCAACGCAATGGCGGCTATGCTTAGTGAGGTAAAGAAGGACAGAGAAATAGAAAGGAAATAATGGCAAGCATCCATGCGAGCCATGAACCACAATCAATTTGACCTCGCTAGAGAACTGAGAGACGGGCTAACACAGCTCGAAGCCAGGTTTGAGGAGCTGGACACCACAAGAGGGAATGCAGGGATGTCCCTTCCACTCAGACCAAGGGATACTCCGGCGCAAAACGCAGAAGGCCCAAAGAAGACTGCTAAAGTAAAAGCACCGCCTACTTTCAAAGGGGAGCGTGACGTTGGAGTTGTGGAGGATTGGTTGTTTCACATGGACCATTACTTTCGCTTGATGAATACCCCTGAAGAAGAGAGAGCAGACTTGGCGTTAGCATATTTTTTGGGTTACACAACAAATTGGTACCGAGTGGCAGGGATGCAGTTTCGGACATGGGATGCATTCAAAAATGTGCTACAAGAGGAGTTCATACCCAAAGATTCACACATGAGGTTGAGGGTAGAATTATCAGGACTCAAGCAAAAAGGTTCGATACGAGAGTACTTGAACAAATTCAAACAGAGCGTATGGGTAATTGAAGATATGTCAGAAGCCGATAAGACCCACTATCTCTTGTCCGGAATGCAGACATGGACCAAGGAGCAATAGACAGCTACATGCCCAACGACTTTAACTCAACTATTCGGGCGGCTGAAATGGTTTGCGATTATGAGATCACACTAGCACCAGCTGCTCCCTCAATGGCAACAAAGGTACTCAGTGGATCCAGACCGAGTCCAAGCTTCTTCCCAAGGGGGAGCTCAACTTCACATGGTAACCAAGCCTCAAGTAGCATGAACAGATTCCCAGCAAGAACAGGGTTTGGCAACCAAGGCAACAGAGGAGGGAATACCTTCCAGAGAAGGAGAAACTTTGGCCCTGCAGCTAGTCATAGCAATAGCTCACCAACAGTGGGCAGTTCCCTATGCTGCTTTACTTGTCAACAACAAGGTCACTCTTGGAGGTTGTGCCCAAGCCATTGAATAAACAAATCATGGTGGTGACCGAAGTGTTTGATAAGATGGAAAGAGAGGGGTCTGATCAAGCGGACTGTGAACAAGACGACGAAGAAGACCTAGAAGTGGATTTGACGGAGTCCGACGTGAATTCCCTACAACAAATAGGGGCACTTGCCGCTTATCGGGAACATCTTATGGCGACTCCAACAAAAGGATCAAAGTTGTTGTACCTCAAAGGCTGCATCCAAGGCAAGATCATTCACTTCATGGTGGATTTGGGAGCATCGCATAACTACTTGTCAAAAAGTTTGGCAGAGGCATTGGGCATTCAATGTGAAGAAAATGTGACTCCTATCTGTGTGGACACCGCCAAAGGCACAATGACAACTTGTAGATTGGCAACCAATTTGCCAATCTTGCTGGGGACTTGGAAAAATCGATTAACGTTCATAGTCTTGAAAATGACTGCTTTCGATGCCATCCTAGGACTAAGCTGGTTTAACGAAGATGTGGTGGCCTTCCTGGCAAAGGGGTTTAATCTTGTGCTGTTATATAATAGCAGAAAACCTTGTGTCGTCAGAGCTGTGCTAGAAGATCAATTAGAGATGAATGATACAACTAAAGCTGAGCCAGCGATCCCTTCAAATCTCATTCACCTCTTCAACGAAGGAGAACCAGCAGAAATCAATCAGGCGACACAAACTCAGAAGGAGCCACCAGTACCTGCAGCGTCCACATCAAAGATGGATCCGAGTGCCGATCCCGAGCTCAAGGATCTCACCTTGTGCGACCAACGGAAAATCTAGAGTCCCAGGGGACTCATTCAATTGCGCTACAAACGGCATATCTTAGGCTCAATGGAGCCCAGGTATCTTTTTCCTTTCTATGTCAGTAAAGCAGGCTGCCAATTTTCATGGGGCCTAAAGTACTTTAAATTATGTTGCAACTTTACACAAGTTTTACGTAAGTGAACTAGATCCACACTTTTCATGTGCTAAGTGCAAAAGTGATTTTTTATTTTCTAGAGGTTTGTCTTTTCCTTGGCCAGTGAGTCAAGCTCGTGCCCTTGTAATTGTGAATAAAGTTCGGCCAGTGAATCAAGCCCGTGTCGTGAGTCTTAAGTTCTAGTTTGGCCCTGATGAGGACATCAACTTTCTCGAACGAGGGGAGGATGTTGTAAAGCTGACTCGGGTGCACCCAATGTGCCCTATAAGACCCTAAACTAGGCACAATGCCTAGCACGTGTTGGTGGCCCCGAGACCAGTCAGTCTATGTATGAATGTTATTTCTTCCAAATTTAATAAAGTTGACCCTTGGGGATGATTACCATTTCGGTTTCGCCTCCGGGACTGGTCCAAGTGGAAGGACCCTTACTACAACCTTTTTGCGTCGCCGGCGCCTAAGGGTCCACGTCACCGACATGTGGCTCGCAGCTACCATTTGGTCAGTTTGGCGACCACTATGCCTTGGGTTTCATGTGTGGCTTGTCTTTGCCTTTGGTTACCTTTTGGGAACGAATTCTGAGTTGACTTTCGGGTTGGTTGGGATTCCGGTTTTATGAAGTTTGAATGGTTAAGCTTGTTACGTTTCTAAGTTGGCTTTTATGTGAGTGCATGATGGATGAATGTTAGACTTAAGCACGTGTTGGGAAAACCGCTCAAGTCCCAGCGCCCTTTGAGGCGCTGGCGCTACACAAGGATATTCGTAGGTGTTAGGGCAACTCCATGCCATTCTAACCCTCATAATCATCGATCAAATTCAACATGTCATATAGTGATGTCATTTCTTTTCAGCAAATACATGCTATTCAGAATCACACAAGTCTGTAGCCCCTTTTGCTTAAACATAAATCTAACTAGGCATATGTAACTCATATCTATTGATCATGATGATAACAACAAGTTGCTTTTAAGGTAATTAGGGTTGGCAAGGGCATTTGTATCAGTACTAGGGCAATTCCATGCCATTCTAGTCTATATGAAATAAATCGTATACAAAGATGTCGTAACTCTTGCACAAATCCATGTCTTCCAAGAGTGTCTTGTCATAAACACTAATTTTAAAAAAAAAAACTAAAAATGATTGGATTGGTAAAATAAAAAAAGTATATGTCATGATTTTTATTGAACCAGAAGGTGCATATCATAGTTTCAAAGGTACACCTAATTTTTACGATAAGTATAGAGTTTGGAACAATATAATACGCACAAAATGACGAACTATGTTCACAAGCCATTACAATTTCAATCTAAGCAACAAGAAGATACTAACTAAATACAAAAATTTCAATGGATTTCAACGTAAACAAACACGTCGGTTGTGAAGGCCTCAATGTGAGACAACTTTGGAAGTTGTCTCCACTCTCTACCACTAATAATCTTCTCAATGTTTCTTGATAGGGTGGCATGACAATCTCTAGCACATCTTCCTTCTATGGTATTTTTTCTTTTTTGTCACATATTAAAATCAGTTTTTTCATTTTCTAGTACCACAAAAGGCTTGGATGCCATAGCATGGGCCACTAGTTAGAATAAAAGTAGAACTATCGTGCTACTGTACTATGGGTCCGATCAGTGGATTAGAATCAATTATCCTAGCCAAGACGCAAGTCGATGGGACACGCATTTTGTCAACAACAACCTGGGCCATGCATGGATTGCCAAAAGAAAAGCTATATGTACAGTGTATTTGGTTTTGAGAAATACATTCTCTATGTGAGCTCAAGCAAAGAATGAAGATCTATATGGATCTTCAAGTTCAACTCCAAGCAAGACCAAGAATGACAAGTCCAAGATTAAGTGCTACTATTGTAGCAAGATGGGGCACTATGCCTCGGAATGCTTCAAGAAGAAGCAAGCACAAGGGCAAGCAAATATCAGCCAAGAGGAGGAGGAGAGTCACTAATGATGTCAAGCTTCTCTTCATCAAGCTTCAAGAGGGAAGATCCATGGTGAATAGATAGTGGGGCAAGTTCCCACATGATAAGCAAGAGGGAGTACTTTTCAACTCTTTTGTCTTATGAAGGGCCTATCAAGTCTATTTTTACAGCAAATGATAAAAAGTTTGATAACTTTATGTACTTAAAGTTTGATAACTTCATGTACTTAAAGTTTGTTAACTTTGATGCTATGTATATGAGTGTGCGACAAGTAGATTTTACTTTTAGGGAGAGAGTTAGAATAAAAGTAGAACTATTGTGTTACTGTACAGTGGGTATGATCAGTGGATTAAGACTAGTTGGCATAGCCACGAGGCAAATAAACGAGACATGCATCCCATCAACGGCAATTTGGGCCATGCATGGGTTGCCAAAAAGGAGTTGTATGTACAATGTATTTTGGTTTTGATAAATACATTTGCTATGTGAGCTTGGTGTGGAAGAGTGCTTTCTGTGTTTGTTACTGTGTGTGATAATCTGTGACCGTGTTTTAAGCAAATTTTAACTCCACTATATCATGTAAATCATTCAAAACCATTCAACTTTCTCATAGAAAACAAATTGTATAGCCTATATGATAATGCAAGTACCAAACTGTGTAGTCTATATGGCAATTTAAGTATCAAACCGTCCCAGTCATGAAAAATATCCACTTTTAAGATATTAAATTGTATTTTTGTGGACACGTTACAGGTTTGATAGGTAGAAAAACTCAGATTATAAAACTAAAAATATATGTTTTCAAAAAAACAAAATTTGCAGCCTCCAAAAATAGCATGCCGACGTGCTAAGTGAAATAGCCAGATTTGTTTATTTTACAACCTTCAAAGGTAGCACGCTGGTGTGCTAAGTGAAACGAAAAAAAAAAAAATTGTAGCAAAAATTTAATTTCAAAATTTTCTTAGTTTGGGATTTCATTATGGGAATTTCAACTATGTACCAAACCACAATTCTTAATAATAAACATTCAAGTAGTCTAGTCTATATGGCAATTTAAGTATCAAACCGTCCCAGTCATGAAAAATATCCACTTTTAAGATATTAAATCATATTTTTGTGGATACATTACCTGTTTGATAGGTAGAAAAATTCAAATTCAAAAATAGAAAATATGTTTTTTCAAAAAAGAAATTTGCAGCCTCCAAATATAGCACGCCGACGTGCTAAGTGAAATAGCCAGATTTGTTTTTTTTACAACCTTCAAAGATAGCACGCTGGTGTGCTAAGTGAAACGGAAAAAAAAAATTGCGGCAAAAATTTAATTTCAAAATTTTCTTAGTTTGGGATTTCATTATGGGAATTTCAACTATGAATCCTCACTATGCAATGGTATAACAATGTAAACTAAGTGTCTAGAAAATGATCATCTTCTTGCTTGGAGTCTAAACTCTTCAGCCATCGAGACCTCTTGCAAGTCCTCCATACTTGGCAATGTCTTTTGAATAGCAAAGCTTTACAGTAAGTTAGCATGTTCATCCAATAAGCCATTAAAAATAACTTGCACAAGCTCAACATCCTTAATGCTCTCAGCAATACTTATTATTGACTTTACATGGAAGATATTTTCATATATAATCTTTCCAGTTAACTTTCATAGAAATTGGTAATTTCTTTAAAAGGAGGGGTGAAGTGATGGGATAAAATTATATCTGAGGACCTATTGGTTGCATAGTTTTCGAAAGAGAGCCAATTGTGATATAGAAATGTGATTTTTTGGAAGTAATTTTGGATAAATACAAAGTAAGATACCAAATTGGAACTTTTCAAAAAAGAAATTTTTTTTAGGAATTGTGTGGAACAATTTGGAACTAAAACTGGTTTAAAATTTGAATCATTATCTATAAGTAGTACAGTGAAAGGTCAAAAGTTACTAGTTCAATTTTAATTGGAGTAGAGTAAGTTTGATCAAAATTTGAGTCTGGAATGTTTGTATTAGGTGAACCTAATCTTAGTTTGAGTACTAGGATAAGGGAGGGGTTGATTGAGAGGAAAAAATTATGTAGAGGTAAATTGGGTTGGAAAAACTTGTGAAGTGAATATGTTATTCGTCTCAAAGATTTTTCAAATATGTTATTTACTCATGAGAAATAGAATTTTTTTGGTAACTGAGTTATTGCCCTAATTTTTCAACCTTACCTAACCCTAGAGTTTTGCCAAGTTGGTGGCTAGGTTGGTTATTTACCTACATGATTCAAGGAATTTGGTCCTGTAATTTAAGAATTATGACCAAACAAGCCTAAATAACCCTATGAATGAGAGCTAAACTACTTTTACCTCACCTCACACGTGCCAACAAGGATTCACACATGTGGGACCCATCTATGTACATTTTCCACGTGTGTAGACTAGCCTAGATAAGTTAGATCTCAATCAAGGGATCAGTAAGTTTAGTTGGCCATGATTCCTAAATTCTAGAACCAAACTCCTCAAATCAAGGAAGTAGATGAGTAACCTAACTACCAAGTTGGCAAACCTAATGGTTAGGTAAGATTGACTTGTTTATGTGTAGCAAGTGCATTGACAATAGCTTTTAAAAGAAAACCACTTCAAGAAGTAAGTAGTATACCTAAGGTGTTTGAGAGAGGGACCGGTTTCTTCTTGAGAGCCGCCAAGTCATGAGGCATCGTTTTCGACCATGAACTTTTACTTTTAATAGCTGATCCAATCACCCACCACCCTTTTCAATCCTTGGAGTGAGCAATCTATTTACGTGACTAGTTTGTCCAAGGAATAGTGATATAAGGATAACCCATCAATAGATTCCTTGACCAAACAGAGGCATACAAATGGTACGACGTGAAAGGTCTCTGTCAACAAATGTTCTGTTCATCATCCAACTAGATAATGGCAGCAACCAGCCCTTCGTGCGACTAGTTACAGCTCTGATAGAGGCAATTGGTCGACTCCTCTGGAAGAGTTAAATCATTCAAACATGCACTGGAATTTCTGCTTCCCATATAGAGAATCTTCACGGCCAGCAGAGGTGAGTCAAGTTCCACAATCCTGAGATGGATGCGCAGCACAGATGTTGTAGGGGTCGCGCCGATCTGCATAACTCTGAAACTCTCTTTCTGAGGGAGGTTCGCATTGCGCAAGCAACCTACAGTCGCTTCAAATAGAGCGTTATGCCCATTGATCAATAGCAGGGAGAAACCCTTCGATTTGTCAATCAAACTAGATGGCGACAGACATGTAGACAACTGTAGTCTTCATAGTCTCTTTTCTGTAGAATTATCTGCTGCTCAGCGATGAAGAGTAGCAATGAAAGTTAAGTAACTTTTAACATATCATTCAGATTCAACGATGAATGGTCTGTGATTGTGGGTAGTTACTCTTTATGGGCATCAACTTCACAATCCAAGAGAAAACATGATCTTCTTTAACTCTGGAATAGTAGTGACAGACCACGGGCAACGATCTGATCCGGGGAGGGTAAGTTGACTCTCAAATCAGAGATGGGTCAGCAGAACGGATTAATGGACCAGTGCTAACATCAGTGCGGTAGTGGGTTCAAACAGTTCCAACAACTAGTATTTCCACCGTATCAATGGTTTAGCATAATTTGAAACATTATGCAGACAATCCATTATAACGGCTCTCAACTACACGGGTTCTGATGGAGGGAGGCAGCACTTGGGCTTGAGGGCCCTCATAATAGATGACGATTGAGGATTAGGATCCTTCTATCAAGCAAGGCAATGGCCACAATGTTACTCCCTTTAAAATGACTTCATACAACACAAAAGTTCTCTCTCTCTTCTCGCTCTCACCCTTTCACGTGAATGCAAAAAGAGGCCCCCCTTTTATAGGCACCTCTCACACTTTCCCTTTTAAAATGCCATACTTTTATTCTTCAAGCATTTCACGAAAGGTGTCATGTCATGTACATGGCTCTTAGTTGTGATTTGACCACAAGTGGTACCCTTCCCCTTTTGGAAAAGATGGATTGGGGCCATGGGTACAGGGGTACCACATGTGTGAGCCACTTTCTTCTTTTGCCTTGTTGGTGGTGTAAGTGGTAAGTACCTTACTTCATTACTCTTTTTTAATTGGGTAGTCCTTATTGCTACTTGTGGTCAACCCCTACCACTTTTAGGTAGGATATTTTTGTTATGCACTTTTGGCCTCCACTTGCATTTCTCATTTGCGTGTCCATGGCCCATGGCTTAAGCTATTGAGGTGATTTGTCTGTCAGTGTGCCGCTTTGACTTGCATCGGGACTTGCCTATAGTTTTGTTACAGTTTCCTTGACCCTGTCCCACAATTTCCGACCATTTGTTGCGAGTTGATTTTTCTCTTTGCCAATTTTTCCCGTGTATCGTTACTGGCGAGCACTCATGACTTGGGATTTCTTCAAGGCAACCGGTCCCCTGAAAAACACAGTAGGCAATTTTATGTGTTAATAAAAAATAGCAAAGTACATTGGAAAATTCGCTCGGCAGTGCCAGCTATTATAATCGGGCCAATCTAAGGTCGTAAACTATTTTATGGGCCATTTCTAAGGCTTCAAAATTTGCTCTAGCCACATTTTGGGTGGGCTGGAACCCCTATCTATAGGCAATTGTGTGCCAATTTTACCATTAACAGTCGGGTTTTACATGCCAATTTTTGTACAAAATTATGAAAATTGCTCTAAAAATAGCTCGATTTTTCGTGCAAAAATATCGGCTAACATTGGCGACTTCACTGAGGAGTGTGGTCCCCACACGAACGAACTCAGAATGCTCTTGGTGGTGAATCAAGTATAGTGGGCTCAGCACCCTTGCTGGGTGATGCTAACCACAAGGATCTTGTATGGTGTCTTTAATCGCTCTCTTCCCAAAGGCCATTGGTTGAGCCTTTAGGATCCATCTGCAACTGGTTGGTCTTCACTGCAACATCTTCAAATAACCCGGTGTCAACATACTTGCATCAACACACCCGTGACCTATGTAGCAAATGCTCTCACCCATCATATTCAAGGCATGCCCGTCTCAGACCCATGCATGGAGGGATATGCAAATGCATTTTTTAGTGATTTAACATGGATGCAGGTTACCAGTGCTGTGTCTAATATTGCATGAGTGCAGTGTGCATGTGCGTTGCAGCTTCATTGAAAAAAGATTCACAGATCGAAGACTAGATTTACTCTTGTAAACACCATCGATCTAAATGAGATGTTCCTAGCTTGAATCCAAAGTAAATATAATCTACCAAAAATTCTCTGTCTACAACCGACTAGAGCAATGTGAACCTGTTTTTTTTTTTCATAGTGCATTCTTACATAGCTCAGTCCTTCGATATGTCAGCTCCCCTGTGTAAAGGGGGTCATTCTCGGCCACATCTACCAATATTGGGTTGGCCCCCTCTAGGAATTGAAAAGTAAAATATCTCGTTCAGTGTCTTGCGTTCTTTGGCAGTCCGATCACGTATCCGCAAATATAGGGCTAGATCGGCTCCTGGTTCCATCGCTTCATTTGGGTTGTACCACCATTTGGTGAGGTGGATCTTTGTTGGTTTTGTTTTAGGGCCCCAAGGTTGAAGCAACCACTTTTGTAGGTAATGGGCATAATGACCGAACAAGCTCATCTTTGTGGTGTGTGGCAGTGATAGAGAATCTGCATAAGCTTTCACAAGCATCCTTGTAGTCCTCAAAACTGCCAAGGATGAACAGCCACTTAAACCAGAGATGGGAGCTGGTAGATGGTCTCAGCTCAATGGGTTGGTTGTGAAGTGGAAATTCCATCACAACTTTCTTCGTGGTTGAGTTGTAGAGTCTGTAAACTTGTGATCCGTTTGAGTATTCGACCATGATTGTCTATTCGGACTTTTCGTCAAGCTTGCTTCTTTGTTCCTTTGGTATGTGCTTGTATGCTGCACATCCGAATACACGCACGTATGACAGATCAGGCTTTCTCCCTGTCCACATTTCATACGGTGTTTTGTTTTCCAGGGCTGTCATTGTTGATCAATTCTGCAGGTGTGCCGCTGTAGCTATTGTCTCAGCCCAAAATTGACTCGGCAATCGAGCTTGTGCCATCATGCATCTAGCTCCTTCGACTAGTGTCCTGTTTCTTCTTTCTGCGACAATATTATATTTGGGTGTGTATGCAGGAGTGAATTGATGCTCTATTCTTTGTTCTTGGTAGAATCTTTAAAATTTTGTGCTCTTGTACTCACCTCCATTATCAGATCTAATGATCTAAATATTCTTTGAGGTGTGTCTTTCTACGAATGCCACAAACTTCTTCAAAGAATCAAACACTTTAGATTTTTTCTTCAAGTAATAGATCATTGTCATCCGGCTGTAGTCATCAATGAATGTTAGGAAATACCTCGATCCTGAGATCGAATCAACTTTTATTGGTCCATAGACATCTGAGTGGACGAGCTCAAGAACTTCTTTAGTTTTTTTTCCTTCGTGTACGAATGGATTCCGATGTTGTTTCCCTTTTTGACAGGCTTCGCAGAACCAGTATCAGGTCTGGATATTTTTAGACTTGTGACTGTCTTTCTTGCTCATGTCATAGAGGCTCCTCATGTTTAGATGATACATTTTTCTGTGCCAGAGTTGATCTTCGTTTACTGATGCATTTAGTATGCTATCAGAATTGCTAATTATCTTGGCTTGGTAGAGATTGCCTTCTCTGCATCCAACTGTCAACAACTTGTTTGTTGTTTTCTCGATCATCCGGCATATATTGCCATCAAATAGAACTCATATTCCAAGATCTGCCATCTTGGAGACTGATAGTAGGTCTTTTCTTAAAGAGGGTACATAGAGTGCTCTTGGCAGCTTTGCTTGTCCCGACAGTGTTCGTAGTTGTAGAATTTTGGCGTTAGAATCACTGCTCTATCGTTTTCGAGTTCTCTGTAGTCGATCGAGATTTTTTTGTTGCAAGTGATGTGTGAGATTGTTCTTGAATCAATGACTACATCGCAGTCTTATTCAGTGTATCTTGTTGAGGCTTCATCGAATATCGTGAAGGCCACATCGCTTTTGTTTGTATCCTTTGAGACTTTGCAACATTCGCCTTGTCAGTTTTGTGGGTTGAACCTGCAATCGTATGCAGAGTGTCTCTTGTTGTTGCAGTTCATGCAAGGTATTGTCGGGTTAAACCAGCATTTGTTGGCTGCGTGTCCCGGCTTGTGGCAGTGATCACAGGAAGATGTTTGTTGGTTGTCGTTGTCTTTGCTCAAAGACTTTGTATTCACCTTACCGACTTTGGGTCTAGGTTTGTTCTTCTTCTTTCCCTTTGTGAAAAGGGCCTTCTCCTGGTCATTGCTTCCTTTTCCTTCGTCCCTCATCAGTCTCTCATCAGCAACAAGACTGATTGCTCTCTTGAATGTTATATCTGGTAGGCTCAGTATGAGCATTCTCAACGACTAATAGGACGTAGATAGGGATTTCATGAAGCATTAGCTGTTGTGCTGCTGGGACCTGGTGTTCCTGCCCTGATGCAACGAGTTGAGCGAAGATCATTCTGATCTTCCCAACATGCTGATCCAACTGGTTGCCATCCCACCGTATAGATTGCAGAATATTGTGAAGATGCATCACCGAAGCAGCAGTCCTCACTTCGTACTTCTGCTTTAGTCTTTTCCATGCTTCATGGTTGCTCTCACAGTCTTCAATCTGCATGAGTATTTCTTCGTTAATGGATGAAATGATGATTACCATTGCACGTTCATCTTTTCTGATCCACTCAACTCTCTTTGGGTCTCCCTCTGGATGCTGCGCCTTTGTGAGTTCGGTCACCGACCAGATGCCTTCACCCTTCAGAAGTGTTTTGATTTTGAATTTCCATACTCTGTAGTTTTCTCCATCAAGATTGATTGCTATTCTCGTCTAGATCGTTGTAGCCATATTGTATTGTCTTAAAGAATCATTGCTCGAATATCATGTAGCGATAACCTGGGGCTCTGATACCATCATGTAGAAATTTTGTTGTGTTTTTCTATTTCCAAGATCCTAAGCAAGCAACTACAAATCACAAATCATGAGAGAATCAATCAAGAAAACGACATGAACGATGAGGTGGAGAAGAGAGCAATTGTATTTTTTGTTTTGCGTTTTCCAGAGAGTTGGTCAGTGTCATGCTCGTTGGCGGCCTGACGCTCACCTCAATCGTTGTGTTTTGCTCGTTGGCAGACTTTCATGCACAATTTTTTTTTCTATCTCTTCGTTCTCTACATCGTCTCTATCAAAAATGCGTATTTATCTCCACTATGTGGAGTTTACAAGATAGTTAATCAGAGAATTGATGTGAAATAATAAATGATGGAACGCAAATTGCAAATATCAATTAGGCTCTATAACGAAACGAAACGAAACTGGACGAAGCGAAGTGAAGTGAAGCGAAACTTGAATGAGCACTGATATTGACATTGCTGAAGTGAAATCAAACAATCGCGAATGAAATGAATTCGAATGGATTTCAGATATGATTGCTGGTCACTGCCTGCTATATCATTCCTCCAAAAAGTAGACAGAAAACTGAAATTTTCTGGCCAAGGTCCTTACGTCACTAAAAAAATCTTTGCCTATGGATATATACAACTCCAAACTCTTCAAGGCGATATTTTCGACAGTGTGGTCAATGGCAGCAGACTGAGAAAGTACAATGAACCTTGTTTTTATCTTGATATGTATTAATTGTTTCCTTTCCTTGTCTGCCTGCCATTTTGCCAAATGTTTTGTTGTGCTTTTTTGTTCACACCATCAAGATACTATCAGATTAGGCATACAAACAGTCTTTCTCTAAGAAAACCACACAAAAAAGTCATTGTTTTGAGAAGATTTGTCTTACACCATCTCAAATAGAATTCGTCTGACCTCTTTTTTATAGTGCACAATTTATTTTTAGACTCCACAAATTCTGTCTCACAAACAAACTTTCCAAAAATAAAAAAAAGTTAGTTTTTTTGCATCAAATACTGACTTCCAAAATTTGCAAACAATTTGTTGAAGCTTAGAAAAATTCCTACGATTTTCTTGTCACCTCCGCGAATTCTGATCAAACACATTTTTGTACTATCAATCATTTTTTTTTTTGAGAAACAAAAATCAATTACAGGAATTCGCCGACCTCAGAACACTGCCTCAAAATTTGCGACCATCATTACGAAATCATAGACACTGAGGACAATTTGTGAGTGGAGTTGCGAATTCTTGACCCTTCTTTTTAGATTCCTACTCTCGAGTTCATGCCAAAATTTTCCAGAATTTTCGAACTTGCCAGAACAATCTAAAATCACTGCTACTATGGCCTCCTATGACTCCTCGCTCTCTTTGCATCGCCGTAAACCCCCTAGGCCTTATTCAGGGGGCATTTTTATAATTTGTATCAAGAATTACGTAGAGCAACTGATCCTGGCCAAGGATATCACAAACCTTGGATTTGATCTTACTCACTTATGTGACTAGCAGAGCAAGAGCCTAATTTGAGCGGCCTACTCAACCTATTTGGATGAATTCTAGACCTTTAAGCTTACATCTAAGAGTGGCAGTTACACACATCTCTCTTGAGCATATACAGAACATTGGCTTCCCTAATCTCAGAGAGATGATCCATGGCAAGGGCACTAGTTATGATGCCAAGTATTTTACCAAGTTTTTGACAGAGGATGGCAAAACTATTGCCCAAACCAACGACCGGATCGTCGTCCGCCTCCTCACAAATCCCCATCTCCGGGCTGCCTCAGAAATCCTCGTCACCATGGTTGAGGTGCACACTGCCAAGATGGATCGCTGTAGCGCAGGCATCCCAAAGGGAGCCGGAAACCACGACTTAGCTTCCCAGCCTTCAACTCTTGCCATCCAAACCCACTTGACATACAAGCAGCCAACTCGCCAACAAAGATCAGACTTAACCAACTTGAAGTTCCGAAACCAACATTGAGATCCAACCTGGCGCCATGCCAGATCGGGGGTCCCGATGTGGGTGACTTCCCTCCGCGCCAGCCGCCCGACATACATCAAACTTAACCAACTCGAAGATTCGTTACGAACGAGTAACATCCATTCCAAGCAAGCGGTCTGACTTACATCAGACTTAACCAATTGAAAGCTTCATCACGAGCGCTGGAAGCCAACCTGGCGCCATGCCAGACTGGATAGCCATAAACAGGTAACGTCCACCCAAGCAAGCCATCCAATCAGCCGACAGGTTAGAGCCCGTTCCCCAAGAGCTTAACCCATTCACGTTCATGCAAGGAACACTCAGAACCACAAGCCGCGACAGATATGGAGACAACCAGTTCCTGGACCAAATGATCCCGACAGCATACCGCTGGCGCCACGGACCAAATGGTCCCGACGGCATACCGCTGGCGTCCCGAGATACGACCCTCAACTATGTGCCAAATTAAAAAGTTTGAAGCGGCCTTACAACTGGCGCTTTTACCGAACACTGAAACCCAGAAGGTAATCAGAGTCCGTTTGAGAAAAATCCCACTTCATTGATAAATCTGAGAAGGTTACATTTCAAGTGTGTGACCGACCCTAGTCTCCGGGGCGCTGGCATGCCAAGGCGAGTGCCAGGACAACATTCCAGCAAGGGAGGCTGAGACTTGGTTGGAGCTCGCCTTGAGTCGCAACCCGCACTCCCCTATAGTATTGGTGGGATTCGCCACCTCCCCTCATACCAAGTACTCTACCCAGGCTGGTAAAGCACATTTTCTCTCTCTAGAAAGTCATTTTCTCTCTCTAGAATTTACTGATCCCCAGGCTTCCTTTAATCATGCCTAGATCGTGTGAAGTGATTGCACATCGATCTGAGCTCTCCGGACTTCGCTAGAACCGATCAAAGATTTTCAGCCATAGGAAGTTGGCGCTGGCTAGATTCTGGTCACAGTGGCGCCGGGAGCAGCAGGGGCGCTGCTGGCGCCGGGGACAATGCTGGCGCCGGAAGTAAAGCTTGTAAAGGTAACTTTACAACAATCGCATACCCCCAAGTGACATCTTCTCTATGACCATCACCATGGACGATCCCACTCAAAACTACAAGTGGGCTAAGAAGGTAGCAGAAAAGCTGTGTCGGGCCTTGAAAGCCAGGAAACCAAGTACCAAGGGTGGATATCTCCTCCACATGTTGGTAACCAGACAATTGGGGTCTCGGGTGGCTGCTGCCATCAAAGAGCTTGATGATATCTATCCAAGCACTAAGAAGCGAGCCACCCCCCAACCGACAGCAGAACTAGTTTCACCAGCACCACCAACTAAGAAGCATAAGGGGAAGGCGATCAGCACAGAAGCCGACGTCCCTCATGACATTTTATCCAGTGACATCGGGACTGAGTATGCTGAATCCGGAGGGAGCCTTAAAGTCTCTTAGGTCCCAAAGGAGGTCCTAGCGTAGCAGGAGGCCTTACTCCACCAGGCCCAAGCAGCAGCAACAACAGGCAGCTCAGTTGAGACAGGCACTTGGGCATGGTTTGTCCACATCGGCACCCTCCACAACCCCAACTCCCTCACTTGCTCTCACATTTCCACCACCACCTCCACCATTTACTACTACCTCCACACCATCACTCACTCTCAACATGGGCTTTGATTCCACACTTCCACAAAAGCCCTCACCTATACAAATATCCACCCTACTTGACTCTACAGTCAATGTAGATGATTTCGTCTTACAATTACTAACATGAATTCTAGCAACCACCGTCCCCACTAACCCACTCCACACATCTTCGCCACGCAGTATATCCCCACCTCTTTCACCTATCATCCCTCAATCACCTTCACCTGCCTTTCATTCATCTCCATCTACCTCTGTTCATGATTCTTTACCCTTTAACCCAATGCCATATCCTAACTATACACGCACCCTCCTTGACATTGGCCCTTGGGAGCAGTTATCCCTTGCAGCCCAAAAAGCGGGATGGTTGGTAAATGAGCTCCAATATAGTATATTCGGAAACCTAAGGGGACAATATACCATGCGGCAATTCGACGATGGTGCTATGGTGGACTTTCAGAAAGGAAAAGCAAGGCTGGAAGTGGAAAACAAGCAACAACAGCAGCAGATGCTCATCCACGTCCAGAACCAGCTCCAATTGAAGGTATCCAACATGCATAATACCATCGATAACATCAAAGCAGAAAGAAATGAGGCCGTAGCAGATGCACATGCTGGCCCAAAAGTTGAAAGCCACGACGGAGCAGCACACAAAATTGCAACAATCATACCTTGCTTCCGTCGAGGCCCTGAACCAGCACATTGCCACCCTAGAAGAACAATTAAAGGTAGTTGCCCAATCAACGCCATCTATTCATGCATAGCATGCCCGGTTCCATGATTCTGGGCACCACTTTCGTCATGATGCTGACTATTATTTAGAAGTCCTATATGTTTTGAACAAATTCTGTTATTGTTTCTTAGTTTTACATTTGAATCTTGATAAATATCATGATGTCGTTTGTCATTATGCCTCGATAATGGAGTTGTATCTTCTAGTAGAACATAGGATTTTTTGGAGGGAATCAACAGTCATAGTTTCATATGTAACATTGCCAAGGAGAAGGTGATGGATAGATTGTAGAGAGATGAAGGCTAGACTATTGTCAGAAGCATTTTTCTCATAGATGGTATAAAACCTTGCAAATAGCGGATTATATTCCAAATTTTGTTTTAACAATCTCTGAAGATACTGTTTCTTGGAAGACTCGTTTTCAATATGTAGATCACATGCAATTGCATTATCAAGCAATGATTTTCTTGTGATCCAGCCTTCTGAAAAAGATTTGTAACGTCTTTTTGTTTCAATCGAAATATCAACAAAAGCTAGATTTTGCACTACAAAAGGCTCTAATCGCAATATGCTTCGTATATATTCAGGTGATTGAAATACAATGTAGCGTATGCTATGTTTATTTTCGACACAAGTATTACAGACATACCATATTTTTTTTTATTCATTTGCATATGTATATTTCCATAAAAATGTATTGGCTATCGCGTACGGAGGTATATTATCAATTTCTAATGTGTTTTTTTTGGAAATGCGGTGCATGGAAAGAGTTGAGCTGCCACAAGTGGAACAACATTTCATCATTTCACTAGATTCATACCGATTTCCTACCATTGCTTATGCATTTTTGAAATTTTTAGTCTTGTCCTGTTGAAAAATATAAAACTCTCTTTGTTTTTTCAATGTTCTTTGTCTAGCAAACAAGCGTTTTTGGTACATTTGATTTAAAAAGTTGAAAAATGAGATGATAGATTTATTACTTGAAGTATTAAAAAGAGGAAGTAGTCTTTATTTTAAGGCCTCAAACATATAAACATACCAAATGATCATCTATGATTCTAACATAACAAAGAAAGAAGAATTTAGAAATAGATATTTTTAATAGATTTGAAGTTTATCCATTTTGATTTTTCATTGTAGGAGGACACATTGGAAAATGTATAATAACAGATAAAATTGTAGCAACCAAGTATTCGAAGAAGTTTGAGCGAGAAAATTAAATTCTAAATGTTAAAAATGAATATTGCAATATGCGTCTTTGAATTGAAAAGTTGAAAAATGAGATGATAAATTTATTATTCGAAGTATTAAAAAGAGGAAGTAGTCTTTATTTCAAGGCTTGCAAATATATAAACATACCAAATGATCATCTATGATTCTAACATAACAAAGAAAGAAGAATTTAGAAATAGATATTTTCAATAGATTTGAAGTTTATCCATTTTGATTTTTCATTGTAGAAGGACACATTGGAAAATGTATAATAACAGATTAAATTGTAGCAAGTATTCGAAGAAGATTGAGCGAGAAAAAAAAAATTGAACAAAACAATTCAATCGATTGCTAACTTGTAGTTAAAAAATATCACATAATTCCACATCAATTTAATATCAGATATTTTCATAACTCATTTTAAATTTCAAACGTATCAACAAATAAACTCATAAAAAAATAAGTTTGTAATCACGTTGCTTGAAAATATCATGACATGTTATATAACTTATATTCGGTTTTTGTTCTTTGTACATAGTATTGCTAGATTTAAAATATATAAAATGCAAGCATCATTTCGACCATTGGCCGAAGATATTGGTTTGGACGCAAGTTAAATCTCTTAAGATTATTATCTAAATTTTGTATATTTCTTCTTGCATGCTCGTCAGTAATATAATATTCTTTTGTGATAATATATTTGATATGCTCTGCATTAGCTGCTACAAGGTTCTGCTTCTAACCAAGATGGTGCAACTTACAAAACTCTTCACAAAATGTGATGAGTTCGGTGATTAGTCATGCCACTGACCATGTGTCTGTAGCTCTCGTGTACACATGGTTGCGATTGAGCAACTCGGGAGCTAACCACGTCCTAAGCGCATGGGTTGTCGGATTGGCCACCTTGGATTTTTTTTATTCGTATTGGACTCTTATTGCCATTCCCCAATCGATGACACCAATCCTAGGATGCATCTGGTTGGTGAAATCGATCATGACTTTAGCTGCGTGCAAATTGCAATGTAAAAGGAATTCATTATGTGCAAATGCCATAGTTTGCACAAAGGCATGTGAGATGCCACACACATGGTCACAAATCAATTTTATTCTGACCATCTCATTTGACGATATAATAGGGTCTACTTGAGGACCTTTCACCTTACCATTCCCCTGCAACTTTGCCACGACTCTTCTAAACGAGCCATTCTTGATTGGTAGCTTCATCATCATATCGTCCAAGCTACCTCCACTGAAGTACGGGAAGATAGAGACCAAAGGAGGTCGTCGTGTATGTCCAATACTCCGCACAATTTCCATGTGTGCAATATCAATATTAACCTCTTGCGCGAAGGATTTCAATCTATCTTGCCGCTCACCTTTGTATTTCTTTGCGGCAAAAACAACTCCTTCAAGAAAAAAAGATAGTGCATTCGGAATTTCTGACACTCACCGGTAGTCGTGTAAAATCTGTTTTCTTAAACTCTATCGATGAATTCTCTCCCACATGTGAATGGCGTTGGTGTTCTAATCACATTTTTTTTGATAAAGCAACCTGCGTCTCGATGTGTTTAGCTCTTCTATTTTTTTTTTTTCTGTATTCTCCAAAACTTGTCCCAACATTCTAATTTAGGTCTATCTATCCTTGAGAGAGCTTCATCTCCCAAATCCTGAAGACACTTAGTGAGATTTCCAATAAAACTAGAAATATTTTCTGTAACTTTTTCTTCACTGGCGTTGTATTCTTTATACGTCGCTTGAATTAGTTTGTTTGTAAGTGCTCTCACACGAGTCTCATTACAAACAACTTTGTGTAACTCAGTCATAGCATGCACACAATTCTTAAATAATAAGCACACAACAGACAACCATGATAATTATGCATTCATCAATAGCACTTACCCAAGTGAATAGCCATGCACCAAAGATGAATCAACAATTATCAGGTACAAAAAGGATTATTGAAAACTCATCAGTAGCACCTACCCAAGTAAATAGACGCGCACCAAAAGTGAATTTAGAATAATTAGAAACTGAAGAGTAATCATGCAACAAATAACCATTGTAGTTATAGATTTAACAATAGCACCTTACCAAGTGGATAGTTGTGCACCAAAGATGAATCAATAATTATCATGTACACAAATGGTTATTGAGATTCATCAATAGCACTTAGCCAAGTGAATGGTCGCGAACCAGAAATGAATTTAGAATAACCACGAATTGGAGACTAACCATGCAACAAACAACCATAGTAGTTATAGATTCATAAAAAACACCTAGGTAAGTGAATAGTTGCGCACCAAAGACGAATCAATAATTATCGACACAAAAATGGTGATTAAAAATTCATCAATAGCACCTAGCCAAATAAATAGCCACGCACCAAAAATGAATAAAAAATAAGCACAAACATGGAAAAACGATATTAAAAATCAAAAGTACGAAATTGAAAATTTAACTACCTTGGATTACTGTTGTGTGCAAATATAATCGCCATCAATAAGATTAAAAAGCAAATATTAGGAAGCAAGAGGATTAAAAAGATGGAATGTAAGAATGATAGCCATATAATGGCCTTAATTAAATGATCATCATTAGATTTGTGACCCAACTGTCAAAGCACATGTTTATGACCACTCAAATCGATTGCAAATCCCTCATGCATGTCAGAATCACTCTAAGAATTAGCATGCAACTAATCCATGCAAGCACATTACTACAAATTAGAAATAACTGGCATGCAATCAGAACAATTCCAAATTTTGCCAATTTTACTCACAAAACTGCAAATATTTCAAATGATCATCACTTTGGCTACAGGACACCAAATTGGGTGTTGTAAAGCTCAATACAGAGGGAGACCAAGTGAACAAGATGCTTGCCACTTCAGCTTGCCACCTAGGCTTCACACGTGCGAGATCAAAGTGTCATAAAATATGTAGTAGGGCGCATTTCCACAAGACAAAATCATGCAAAAACGTGCAAACACCCATCCTAGCCCAAAATTGATGCTATCAACAGTCTTAAACAGTCAATTAGACTTCCATGAAGCATTCATACTGATCCTAAGATGTAGTATAGGCTGAGAACGAAGATTTCTTGATTTGTAGAAGTCAAAAATAGCTTCAACTTGATGGAGATGGTGCATAAGCACCGGCCATCATTTCACAGGTCTGATAGCTTGCTGGGAAGGTAAAAAGGAATGCTAATCATGCTATAAATAATTCCAAAATGATCTCCTTATGGATTTGGAGAGATCCATCCCCCAAACATCACCAAAATGGTCATTTTTTTGAACTTTTTTTTACTTCCTACAAGTTCAATTGCTGTAAATTCTTGGTTCCTAACTGCAAGGAAAGCTTCAAAAGATTTTGGTACCCTCTTTACAAGCTCTACATGGTGTTTTACAAGCCACCTACTATCCAACTTTATGAAAAAAAACAAGCAAAAATGATGATTTTTGGCTATTTTCCGATTTCTTCATCACAATAAAGTGGAAATTCATGACATACAACTCTTTCTCTAACACATGCAAACCAATTTATCAGAATTATAATCATCTAATTGGTCTGATCTTGCTGGAATTTTGGTTCTTACCTATCTAATTTGTGCCAAAAAACATGAAAAACCAAGCAATTTTGACCCAAAACATAGCCTAGAATCATAAATCATTGGAAAGAACCGGCATGCATCATTAATTTCATCATTAATGAACCTTAAAACGAAAGTACACTTGCTGGAAAATTCAGAT
>MU834793.1:0-44178 GCA_029204225.1 Diphasiastrum complanatum
CACTGATCTTCATGTATCAAACTTACTAAATGCAAGATAATTGTGTAATATTTTGGAAGGGGGCCTTCAACTTTACCTACTACTAAGAACAACTTTGGCCAGATATGCAAAAAAATTCTAATTTAAAAACATAATAGAAGCCTGTCATAACATTAGTTTAGAAAAAGACATTTCTAATAGATTATAATCCTGTAATAGTCACATATAAGCAAAGTGTAAAGAGTACAAGTCAATTTGCATGATCGTATATGAAAACTATTCTAATATTCGACATGATAGTAGAAGATCACATACTATAATACAATGTAAAATGTCTACATAATAATAATTGATAGTGACATAATCATCAATATGTGCAAAAAATATTGCCTTTCATGATTATCAATTTAGTCCACTAGGTAGTGATCCAGAATTTTGATTCATGCACATTTCATAAACTCAAAAAACTTTAATCTTTCATGCTATACAAAAAACATAAAACACATGTGCTTGAGACCATGAAACATGCTAGAATTTCGATGAGTTTTCAAGCAATTTTTATTGTGACATGAAGGGACATGCATGATGTAATTATTTCATATTTATTGTTTTTGAGCAATCCAATTAAGGTCAAGTATGTTGTTAACAAATGGAAATCATTGATAATCTTTAAGTGTACTTTTCTTGTACAGGTCATCATACAAGAACTTTCATGATCTTATAAATCTCAGTCATTTGCATTTCTCAGATGTGCCCCCAAACTCCCCACCTGACAATGTCATCCACCTGGATTGGCATGCCGAAGCACGCCTTAAGTCTAGAAGACTTCTCTCAAAAATTTTCCTAGAAATGATATGACAAGTCAAACCTATTTGTGCACATTGGTATAAGGATGCTAGTCATGCTCGGATTTTTATTCCTCTTAAGATGACACTGGCTTTCACACACTTGGACGTCTCAAACAATGCATACACTTCACTCACTATAGGTAAATTTTTGTAGCCTCATTTTGAATGTGAATAAGGAATAAGAATTCCCAAGGATATGTCACCCAAGATCCAGTATATGTATTGCGATGGTCCCTGCGGATGTTGACGCAATGTGATTTCTGCCCAGTGCTCTGAATGTCCAAGTGAAGTTCAACCAAGCGCGGGTAAATGGCGGGAGTAACTATGACTCTCTTAAGGTAGCCAAATGACTCGTCATCTAATTAGTGACACACATGAATGGATTAACGAGATTCCCACTGTCCCTATCTACTATCTAGCGAAACCACAGCCAAGGGAACAGGCTTGGAAGAAACAACGGGGAAAGAAGACCCTGTTGAGCTTGACTCTAGTCCGACTTTGTGAAATGACTTGAGAGGTGTAGAATAAGTGGGAGCTCCGGTGCAAGTGAAATACCACTACTTCTAACGTTATTTTACTTACTCCATGAGGTGGAGGCGGGGATAAATGTGAAAAATATTCCTAGAACGCTCTCTTGAAAACTGCATTGCCACTTGATAAGTTTGAAGCAATTTCGATCTCCTTCGATTCCCTTTGTGTCGAGCATTAGGTGAAGTTTTTATGATAAGTTCACACCACATGATCATAAATTTTTAACTTATATACACTTGCTTGGTGAGTTTTAGATGAATGCCACACTTTTGCACTATTATAGCATGAGTGAAATTTTTTTTATGTGATTGCAATATATCATGTTTTAATCTACAAGTAATACAAGAACACGTTGATAAGAGCCACGCAAAAAGAATCACATTTTTTATATTTATATAGATCACAAGTCAAAGAAACGAGAACATCTTCTAGTCAAAACTTTCTAGTTATAAGTAGTGATCAACAAATAAACAAAATATAGAGTGATCAAAAGATTAATAGACTAATACACTCAAAAACATATTTTATGAGTTATGGACATGTAGACTTGCACTACTAGCAACTCAACAGTGGCATGATATAGATTGACTTATGACATATGAGAACGAAGAATCCAAAGAAGATATGCTTGAATTTATGTTTCGTTCCAACATCGCATATGATTGTACTAATCCTCTGATCATATAGTTTATGAGATACTATGAGATCTTTGACTTTATAAACTTATCTCATTTATTAACTTATATATTATATCATTAAATGACTTATAGGTTTCACTTATGATTGTCAAGTTTGAAATAAAACTCAATTTTCTATTTTTTAATTTAAGTCAAGTTGATAACTTACATGAATGAAATGTTGAAAATATACTATTTAGTAGCTCAAGTAATGTTGAGAATTGGGATGTGATATGTAAATAGATCTATATTGCATGGATAACTTGCCAAAGATTGATCCATATGCTGAAGGCACTTTTATATCCATGTGTGGTACATGCATTTTCAAATTAAAGTTTCATTCAATGTGAAAGTTAAAAAAAATTTCAAGTTTAAATTATTCCAAGCCTATATAGTAATGTGCTTAGGTTATTTCATGTTGTGAAGTTTTGATCATTTCTTATCTTCTATTTCACTTCCATCATTGAATAACTATAAATGTTTGGTAATGGAACATGAATGTACAAGAAAAAATTAAAATCAAGTTATTTATCAGAAAATTTTCCATCTGAAATGGAACACTGTACTTTAGAAAAGCCAATGAGATAACAGAGGATGGGGGATTTGCACAAGAGCCACCTAAAGTGCAACCCAATATCTAAGTATCTACTTTTAGAGGAATATCCTCTTTCATTACAGATTCTCCTACGATGTTAATCTTTAAAATATGTTGCAATCAAAGACTTTTGTTCAGGTATACATGTTCTCCTGAAGAAAAAAAAATTCAAATGTTTCATCAACTAGTAGCCTGAAAACATGGGGATGGTAGTTTTAATGCCCAAACAAATTTGTGAACTTTGTTGGAAGAATAAATATTTAGCTCTATTTATTATATTCATCCTACGATTAGAAAAGATTGAGCCGTAAATTGACAATCATCAATGCTTTAGAGGAGAATCTCCCTTATAAACGCATCATGAAAATAAAATGACAATTATATTAACAAAGGGAGAGATAATTGATTGACTAACAAAAAATTTAAGTTCTTCTAACATGGAGTCTTCCACACCTAAGGAAATTCATCTCAATTCAACTCCATGTTAAGTGTCCTAATCTTTCATGCCAGAATTGGGCATTTGAATTACACATTTGCAGCAAGTGCATAATCATGACTCAAGATATACAAATCCAGTTTGCTTTCTTATTTTAATGAATTTTTGCAAATTTTTGCACGTGTGAAAAAATGGCCGAGACATGTGTCGTCAGATGATTAGACCACATGGAATGTCTGTACCGACAAATGATGACCCAATTATACAACAAATATCTACCCTAAAGTTTCTCAAAATGCAACACTCAACTTATACTTGACAAGAAATAACAAAAAGTTATCCTAATCATTTACCTTACAATGAACTGCAAAGCACGAATGCCTAATAGATATGCCAACTAAGTAGTTTGTATAAGGAGTTTAAAAGATAATTAGGTGGAAATCTATGAAGTGATTCAAATCAATGACAAACTGATACTTGAAATATGGCTAAACTTGGTGGTAGTATGAAAATGCATCAAAGACATTTATATCCAATGTAGTCTCCACTAGAACCAAGAAGCAATATAAAAAACAATTTTTTGGAATCCATCCAAAGATCAGTTCTTGAATTTCATACTAAAACAAAGTAACATACCAAAGGATCCTAGCAACAAAATCTAGATTAAAAAAGTGATACAATATTAGTCTTCGAATAAAGATATAAGATCTCTTTTTAAGGTGATTAGTGAGAAGGATGGAGGACATAGTTGCTTATGTAATTAACATGGACAAAAAAAATTTCTATTGATTGTTAGAATTCTCAAATCCCAAGTTTCTTCATTCATGCTCCTGTATGAATGATGAAACTTGGTCATTTAAAAAAAAATCTTTATGATTTGTACCTCGCTCCAAACAGTTCAAATCATTGTATTTGCTTTAAATTTGGGGATGGATTTAGGGGTGGTTTGAAAATAGTTTGACTTCTAAATATTCTAATTGTTTTATGATCAAGCTTTGCTTTACTATTACAATGTTATTGTTTGACAATGAATTTAAGTTGGAATTAACTATAAAGTATTCAACTAATGAATTAGATTTGAATCTCCCTATTAGTCTACTTCTTAGAAACCCAACTAAGCAAGAAAGAGCCAAACATCCCTATCACAGACCTTGGGAGATGAGGGCAAGCCTTTACTAAGCTTTTTTTGTCTGGTGTTGCTTCATGAAGTAGATGGGCTATTGATACAAGTCTTAGAGCCTGATGGAATGAAATTCTTGATATAGAAGAAATCATGCTTGCTAAGAAGAAGGTGATGCAACAATTGCAAATTTTGATTGAGACACCAATGTGGAGGGCTGTTGTTTTAATCCCTCTAGTCAAGCACTTGATGGCAGACCTTCACAAGATGATCTTTAAGGGAGATCAAATTGTAGTAGCCATTCCAAGTGTAAAAGTGGGGGCATTCAAAGACCAAAGGTAATTGCACAGTGTGTGTGTCCTAGTCAAGATTGGCACTTGGTATGAACTTGTTGGCCAAAAATAAAATTTGGCTGTAACAAATTCAAGACAATGTCATCTGTTGATTTAGACTTTTCTTTAAGAAGTGCCTAAGCAATAACAAATTCTTAGTTTGATGTCATGTTATGCCACACGTTAAAACATTGGCCATTGTGTTGTTTACTTCTAGTCCTTGAGGCATGTCAAAAGTCTTTCTTCAATGAAAGACAACATATTATGATTTGAAATAAATCACCATATTTGCATGCAAGCCCCACTTTACACTAGATCCATACCATGGGTCAACCTCTCTTTGGAGTTTGTATTTATTTGAAGTTTTGGCCTCTTCTTTGACCATTCTCCAATCTAATGTTAAACACCAAAAGATTTTGCCCTTATCCTCGTATTGATTTTGCATCATGTCCCTAGGATGCCTTATCCATAAACTCTTACTTGTATTGATGTCCTTTGTGTCACATTAAGTATAACATTTTATGAAAATTTGACATGAAGGGTTTATACAATCCACAATTTAAGATTAGCATATTAGCATTGCTTATTTGTAGATGAAAATGAGTTAAAAAGATTGAATAAACGGCTCGTCGTTGCGCAAATGCTTGCCAAAAAATGCTCACAAGAAAGCACACCCAAAAATACACAATTTTTTTTTTATATTGTAATGTCACTTCTTATTAGTGTATTCGCTTTTGAGTACATGGGTCACTACAAGAAGACTAGTGCCACCAAAGCTCATGAGAGCTCGTTGTTGTGCAATTGTTTGCAAAAATGCTCGCAAAAATAATACACCCAAAAATACACAAACAAATCTAGTGTAGTGTCACTACAATATAAAAAGGTCATCTTTTGATCACAAGAATCTTGGTTGTATAAGACAAGCATTCAAAGTGCTGAAAAATGAAAAATGTTGAAATCTTGCAATTATACGTTCAGGGTTCAAGAAGCATTCAAACTTCTAAAAAATAAAAGAAAAAATGTAAGAAGGATTAATACATAAAAAAAAAAAAACCAATTTTCATGCTCAAACCCGTGTGGTAGAGACACCTAAGCCTTCCTCCCTGGGAGGTGGGTGCTCGAGGGCGGGAGCCCAAGGGCCCCACCGAGCAGGCATAACGCAAGGGCCTTCCCCTACATAATGACATGTGTGAAGGTTTCTATTTATTTATTTATTTATTTTTCGTGTTTTTTTTTTCTGCAATCCTTTTGCAAATTTGTAATTTAAAAAAAATAAATTCCTGGTTTTTTCATTTTCCAAAAAAAGAAATTACAATTTTCTCAACCGTGTCCACTTGAAAATTATGACATAAATGCTTATAAAAAATTTTGATTCTAAATTTACATGCATATTCCACTGTGCGAAATGTGTCTATGCTATGTGGCATCTCGTCATTGCACATTCCATCATAACTTTGTCCACCTGAAAATTATGACATAAATGCTTACAAAAAATTTTGGTTTTAAATTTACATGCATATTCCACCTATAGATGTGCTTCCAAAATACTCACAAAACCTGAACACTTGGCATTAGGATGAAACTTGCTTCCACTATAGTTACAAAGCTAATAAAAAACCATTGAAATTTGAGAAGAAACTTCCTGCTTTTATTAATAAAAGATGGGAAAACCCATCAAGAGTACAAAGGAATGCATGTTAAAAGCGGCCATAAGGCGAATTAAGATACTGTACAACTAAGCAACAATCTCGCAGAGTATCTACATAAAGCCTACTGCTTGGTGTAAGTCGCTCGTTAAGACAGTTGGAAGTTTAGGTAGTGCAAGAAGTTGTGAAGCAGCCATTCCTGCAACTACGGCACGTCGAAGTATTGCAAGTGCTCGTTGACGATAATAAGCCGTGATGATAGATAAAGGTGAGGCACCACGTCCTTGGTTTGGTCAAAAGAGATGTCCCTTCTGGAGAAAAAAAAAAACAAAAGAGATGTCCCCCTTAAAGCCCCTAAAGTCCTACCTCATCCTACCTCAGAGTTGACCTGACTTGACCTCATGGGACGTTTTAACTTGTGGGAGAGATATTTGCTTTTCTTGAACCCTCAATCAGCAAAAGTAGATTGATCCCATCAATCAAAACAAAATCTAGCTTACTAGTCATTCACTTATGTGAATGCAGCACTTTATGAATTCAGATCAACAAAAATAGATTGATCCTACTAATCAACACATATTCTAACCTACTAATCATTCACGTGTGAATACAGCACTGTGTGCATCTAGAATAAAGACAATAGTCTTATTATGGGCGATCACATATTCAAGTCCAGAAAGAAGCAAATCAGTAAAAAGGGATCTTCTCTCTCTCTCTATGGTGGCTCTGTAATATCCACACTATTCCACAGCCTCATCTGTAGATTGCTCTGAGTATCAATTGCGTATCAATTGCCAGGTCACTCGTATCCTGATTTAACTCGGTACCATTCTTCTTGGATAATTTCGAGCTTCTTCTATGACAACGCGTCATTCTGTAGCTGAATATAATAACCAACCTTCCTCTTTGGTTGTAACTTGATGCCCTTTTTATCGGCAGGGCAAACAAGGTTGCACTCAAGCTTCGAGCTTACCAGTGAGTTTGTGTTGTTTCAGTTTTTTGATTATTTGAATACGTTACCCAACATAGTAAAAAAGTCAAACGTAATTCATTACTTTTATTTTTTAAAAGCAATGTTGTATTTTATCACATACACTAATAATTAGTTAATATGAAAGAGTGAAATGTTAGTAATTAACTCACATCGTGAAAACAAGGATTCCAGCTGCCCTGACTCTCGCTAATTAACAAACTGTAATTAGATATCAATCTTAGACCATTCACTTGTCCATTCATCCCAAATGGTTGGCTCACTCTGATATTCAAAACTATAACTTGGTCTGTGGCACAGGATAGATGACAAGAATAAACACTCCATGGTAGGACACCTGACCACGAGAACAAGTATTCATATACATATTTGAGGCTTCCACTGAGTAACAATAATTTAGCTCTTCTAAGTTAACTTCTAGGTGTATCCATCATCTTGAACACAACTTATTAGCACGATCAATCAGTGCTGTACTAACTTGCCATGATTATTAAGTAAAGATGGGCCTTTCTAGTTCACTTAATCAGTAGCAAGCTCTCTACTCCAGCTTCCGTGTGCGATATCCAAAATGTCGTCTGTGTAGTTTGTTGCTACAAACTCGAAAATCATGAGCCCATGTCATTCATCCCATCCTTCTTCAGCAATTCTTTGGCTTCTCCCTCAACATTATCCCAATATTGCATGGGTTCTTTGAATTGACTTCTCCCTCAACATAATCTGAATAACGCATGGGTTCTTTCCTCATAAAAATTCCATTTTGCTTATCTCTAATTATTGGCAAACAATTTAACACTAAGGGTGCTTCACACAAGAAGTGGGAGAGATATAGTTATTAATAATATTGGCACCGAGTCACACTTACCTCTCCCATCTCCACCTTAGTAGCCTCCCATTTTACACAAAAACTTGTTTAGGATACCTTTGTTCTCTCTCCTCCATCCTATATGAACCTATATAAACCACAAGGATGTTCTCCCACCTAAAAATTCTAAATTCAAATGGCTTCTACAAAATAGGGGCCCTCGGGGATATGGAGATGTCATGAATACTCCATGTAGTATTGTCAATACTTTTTAAGCCAAGTCATTTGCCCCATGAAGGACATCACTTTTATATGTGAAACTGGACAAGGGCCTTTCTACCTGAGCTTTTTTTGACAAGTAGACATCCCCTATGATTATGTGTGAAAACACCTAAGTTAGTTTCATGTGATGTTAGCCCAACACAAAAGGATTAGATTCTTACTTTTAAGAGAAAGAGCCCTTAGGAGTTGCAATGTGTCTTGATATACCAGGTAGGTGACTTCAAGACCTTTCTTGACATGCAGGCCATGTTCCAAATTATATAATGAAGGGGCGTTGATACATGGATTAAGCTTGCTAATCTTGTTGTGTTGTTGATACATGGATTAAGCTTGCTAATCTTGTTGTGTTGTTAGAGCTTTCAATTTGTGTTCCAGGTGCATTGATTGTCAAGAGATTAATTTGATGTACTGGCCTCAGGCTTTGACGCCCAAAGGCTGCATGTCATGTGTGGTTGCCATTTCCAAGGGAATGGCACCTCATGTTTACTTATTGGCATGTTCTGAGAGAGAGAGAGAGAGAGAGAGAGAGAGAGAGAGAGAGAGAGAGAGAGAGAGAGAGAGAGAGAGAGAGAGAGAGAGAGAGAGAGAGAGCTTCGAAGTAGAATCCGACAAAGTTTTATTAGGAAAATAGAGATGATATAGTACAAAGAAAATGGTGCTTTTTATAGATTTAAAAGGTGGGCATATTTCACTCTGATTAGCAACTTCTAAACAACAAGGACTCTAATTCAAGCCTTTCAATTAAAATCTAGCAGTTCTACTCTGACAAGGATGTATTTTGAATCATGTGATTCCTTTTTGAGTGAGAAGGGCACCCACACGACACATGCAATTCCCTCTAAAATTAGAACCTTAGCTAACTTAACTTTGAGCCTTCATGTTATTTTATTCTAAACTAGTGATGAAGTGATCGCTTATTCCTAATCTACAAGTTATACAACTTAACTAACTATGTTCATTAGTTTGGAGGAAGGCAGTCTGGAGATCCATTTGGTGGACTTCAAGATCAGTTGCAGCTGCAAAGGAGAGTAGTAGGCGAATCGAAGCATGCTTAATGACAGGGTTGAAGGTCTCTGAATAATCCAAATCTGGGATCTGGAAGAAGCCTTTGGCGACAAGCCTGGCCTTGTATCGATTAAGTCTTCCTTCAACATCATACTTTGTCTTGAAAATCCATTTACATGGAATCAGGTTTCGATCCTTTGGTAGCTCAGTAACAGTCCATGTTTGATTCTCCATAAGAGAATCGAATTCGGTGTCCATTGCAGCTTTCCAGTGATCAGCATAAGGTGTCACATTACGTCTGAAACTATGGTTGGTTCCTGTACAAAGTAGCAAGTCGGATCATCCATAAATCGGGATGGAGGCCATCTGGACCGGTTCGATCTTCTGGGTTGAACTTCGGTCCTCTAATGTGATTCGACTTGTCGAGGGTCTGACTCATTGTCGGAGGAGTCAGTATCGAGCTTGTGATCAGTCTTGAGTTCGACGTTGTCAACTCTTGGACTGGAAGTTGATGTAGCTTTCCCCTTGTGGTCGATAAATCTGTCTTCCACAAAAACACATCTCTACTGGTGAATGATATGTGAGTGTCCACGTTGTAGAGCTTGTATGCCTTGTGATCTGGGGAATAGCAGATGAAGATTGATTTCTTGCTGGTGTCATCAAGCTTCTTTCTTAGATCTTTAGGAACCTAAGCGTAGACAATGCATCCAAACACTCTGATATGCTTGAGTGATGGCTTCGATCTTGTCCACACCTCATAGGGTGTTTTGCCATTCAGAGCCCTGGTGATGGATCGGTTTTGTAGTTAGGCTGCTGTAGTAACAGCTTTTGTCCAAAAATTCTTTGGAAGAGAGGCATGGGCCATCATGCTCTTGGCACTTTCGATGAGTGTCCGATTCTTCCTTTCAGCTACACCATTGGACTGAGGTGAGTAGCTGGTTGTGTATTGCTGATGTATTCCATTTGTCTTGTAGAAGTCCTTGAATTCGGTGGAGATGAATTCTCCCCTTCCATCAGTACGTAGAGCCTTGATGTTTCTCTGAGTCTGATTTTCAGCAGACACCTTGAACTGTTTGAAGAACTTGAAAGCTTCGGATTTGCTCTTCAAGAAATAAGTGACAGGTCGTTGAGAGAAATCATCAATGAAAGTTAGGAAAAAAACGGCTCCCCCTGTCGAAGCAGTCTGCATTGGGCCACAGATGTTGCTATGCACAAGATCAAGCAAACCTTTAGAAGTACAGAAATGAAAGGACTTCTTGCATGCTTGTTGATAATATAGCTTTCACAATAAATTGGTGCATGTTTACACCAATCAAGTTCAAGGACCAATAGATAGATTCCTTAGCAAATGTTATGGTGTGGAGGCAATCATCATATTGCTGAATGTCCTAACAAGTGACAAGACCAAGACTACTTGCCATTTACAAAGATCCGTATTTGGACTATCTTGTCAAAAAGAGAGAGATGCTTAAGTTGGGCCCTTTGGAATTGCACAATCTCCTATTGATGTTGTGTAGCAACTCAAATTTTTAGAACGGTCTAAAGAGATGGGTTGAAACTTTTGAAGAGACACAACTCTTGCTCCTCACCCTAGACCTAAATTTCTAGAACCAAGTCATAGTGGTAGAGTGGAGAATGAGAACAAAGTCCAACAAATCCATAGTATACACGTTATAATGGAGATTGATGTTTTAAACATCATTAGATAAACTTAGAGCTTGATGAGGGCCTCTGAAAAAAATGTCTTTTTATTTTTTTTCTCATTTTCATAGCCATTTGAACCAATAGAAACCTTGATATCAGGCTTCTATGTAATGTAGCTTTTCTCATATATATATAAAATAAAAACTTTTTAGATGTATAAAAGTTTCGTCGGGCAACACGTGGAAATGCTATTGGATGTTGAGGCCTGCTCTTCTAGCTCATCACTACCCGAAGAGGCCCAAAAATATTGAAAATGAATATGACAGATGGTTGGATTGAGAAAGTCAATGTAGCATTAATGTAAATGCATTGTCAAATCATGGTTTACAGGACCAACTAGAGTTAACTCATAGCGCCAAATAGTTCAGTGTTTCAAATTTTTGCCTACAAATATTTTCAGATTCATGGCTTTTTGCCTACACATATTCTCAGATTCATAGTTCAGTGTTTCAAATTTTGGCCTGCACATAACGAATGGCGTCATCAAGGAAGTCGTGCTCCTCAATCGCCTCTGTGCTTCTCCAATGAGAAAGATGACAATGGAGTATGGTTGCCAAGAAAATATTCAAAAAACTCTTGGGTTCTGACGCATCCATTATTTAAAGAAACATTTTGAAAAAGCAAAAGGAAAAAACTATCATTTCGATCTTATTGGAAGGCCATGATATTGGATTTTAGAACATCATAAGGAGGAAATTGTATTTCCGAAATTATATATACATATATATATATATATATATATGCATTCAGAGATAAGTGTGCAAAAATTCAACCGTCAGGATCACAAAAAAAACAACTGTGAGTATTGATATATTACAATACTTGATTTTTTGTCATTCCTTATTATCTATTACTAAAGTTGCCAATCTGATCATTTTTTCTCTTCTAGATTTATATCCATCCAATAGAAATGAATGGGACCCAAGTGGATCTCTTGCAGGTGTGTTAGATGTAGTACAAACTGATATTAGACAGTTGCAATATAGAGGTAGAACTGCAAAAGGCCTAGCTGATTATGGAATCTTTTTTATGAATCAATGTACATTCTTGATATAATTTTTTTTTTTTGGACAAATAGTCCCAATTCCATTACCTAGTTTTGGAAGTAATGAATGGGTTGCTCCAGATACTACATAGAAGGAAAAAATACTATTCCCATTAGTATTCTTTGGATCATGAGATTCATAAATGAACCGCTGGTTAGATTTTCTATTTTGTAGAGTTGTTTTGTGATATGTAGTTAGTGGAAAATCTCATCCGAAAGTGGAAAGACATAAGGATTTGAGGTTGCAAAAGTGCAGTAAAAATGTCAATTTTCTAGAGAGGGTGCTCTTGTCTAGGAATAGTAGCAGATGACGGAATATTGGTTTCCTATACGCCTTGCAATAACTCATTTCATATAATGTCTATTGTCAATTTTGATCTGGTAAATGTCTTGGTAATGTAGAAGTTCTCAATGAACTTTTTGATTGAGTAGCAGTTTTAATTGTTGTTTGCTATTGTGCTCATGTGATATTGTCGTGATGATCCTATCGGTATTCATAACTGACATGGCGGGCAGGTAGGATCTTACTTGGTTGTTTTGGATAGAGTAGATACCCTCCTTGTGACATTGATGGTAGGTTTGGAATCTTAGATGTTGATGCCAATTGATAAAACAAAATTCTTATTAAAGGATCTTGGATTGCCTAGAGAACAAAGATTACGAGCTATTTTTTTTGTGTTGAATAAGATTATCAGTGTAGGAGTCTTAGACTGCCATGAAAGAGAGATCACAGAAATGATTAGACGTCTGAGACAGCCATGCAATCCTCTATTGCTGATAACCTAATATGAAGAGAACGTAGAAATAACTTAGGCATCAGAGGCAACCATACATTTATTTGATAATGATATTTGCGTAAGAGGAATGAGAGTTAGTTTTATTCAACAAAAATGCAAAGATGTAGAACAATAGAGAATCTATATAATAATGTCTTTAAACAACAATCGGATCACAATACAATTGCACTGATAAGCGCGTGATCCTACTTATAGACTCAAATCAATTGCTAGAGTTCTGAGTATTTCTTTCTCTCTGTATAATCACTAACTCTGAGGAGTCAGCTACTAAAAGACCAATTTTGGTCGTAGAACTATCTTCTTTGAATCGCTCATTTACATATATAACAACTGGAAGATCTTGCATTATTCTAGCTTTACATTTACAAGATCGCTTAACAGCTGGTTAACTGACTAATTAGAATAGTTGTTATTGGAGCGTGAAGATGTAGACAGTCTGTACTTGGAATCCTGTGTATTTCTGCAAAGTGTCGTATTTTTTGCATTTTTCACGAAGTATTGTCGCATTTTTGGAAGTGTCTGAAATGGCCTAAAAACCGAAAAGGCGACAGTGTCGGGTTTTTTGCCTGTCAAAACTTGCGAGAAAAAATGTAGATTGTAGCGACAATCAGTCCAAAAATGCAGACTGTTGGAAAAATAGTTCATTTTCTGCAGGTTTCATTTGAGAGAGTAAAATTGAGAGAAAAAAGAAAGGCTGTTGGGATGAGTAGGAGTTAAATTCCAACATTTTGTAGCTGTAGCTACAGGTTTTGTAGAACGTTGGAAGATTCCATGCTGCGTAAAATACGATGAAATGACACAACATCGTTTATCGATGGTTGTTTGAAATTATAGTATGTATGCTCTTGAAAGATTACATCCCTACACATACTACATTGGTGGATGGATCATAAACTTTGTAAGCCTTATGTTCATCAGGATAGCCAATGAAAATACATATTTGTCCTATGATTCAGCTTCTTCCTAAGTTGTTTAGGATTGTGAACAAAACATATACAACCAAAGATCTATTGTGGTCTTTGTTGCCACTGTTGTAAGCCATTAACAATTGTGTATCTTGGTCCTTGAATTTCGCCACATTGGAGGAGCCTGGTTGATGTTGTTGTTGCTTTTTTGCCTCGTTGTAGATGCAAATATGACATTCCTTGATGTCGTGATTAGCTCTCTTGCAATATCTACAGAAAAGCTTCTTTGGCAATCCACTATTTTCAGCTTGAGTATGAGGCTTCTGTTGTTGTTGTTGTTGCACTTGATTCTTGCCCTTGGAATAGTCTTTCTTCTTGGTGTACAAGGCCATGAACTTGTCTTTGATAGACAGGCTGCTGGTCTTTCTCTGTATTTCTTCTTGAAGAAGATGATCGATTACCTTTTGAAGAGTAAGGTCGGGTTGTGTGGAGATCATCATGACAAAGTGTTCATACGACTTTGGAAGAGAAGAAAGCAAGGTCATAACGACATCATCATCTTGAATAGCACATCCTACAACTTATAACTGATCCATTAAAGATTTGAAGCTATTGATATGAGAAGTGATGGCAGTAGAATCAGACATGTTAATGTGAAGAACTTCCTTCTAAAGTGTGACCTGGTAGTTACAACTTGAGTCTCGTATAGACTTGATAACAAATCCAGTGCTTCCTTAGAGGTTTTGCACATGGTTAAATGGGATATTTAAGAGTCGTCCAGATTGAGTGTGATACATGCTAAGGATTTCTAATCTTTGATCTTCCATGTCTTTGCTTGATCACCATCTTCTGGTTTCAGGTCAAAATTTTCTACTACATCCCAAAGATCTCTATCTATCAACGTCATCCGAAGTTTTTAGAACCATTGAACTTGTCAATTATTCTAGCCTCGTTGGATGATAAAGACGAAGAGTTACCAATATGAGACATGTTAACAGTAATACAAATAGAACAAACTTAATCTCTCAGTTTATTTGAGCTACGCTTTGATACCAATCTGATGGGACAAGGGAGTATGGAGAACGCGAATGGAGAAGAGAGCAGGAATATTTGCGGAACAGCTCTCCCGCTATAATGGGCTACAAGATGCAGAAACTGCTGACTTCACACGTGTGGGACGCCCAACACAAAGTATTTTTGATCTCCTAAGCACAATAACACCATAAAGATCAGACTAGCATTGGTTGTCAATAGGAAAGCTGATCATACAAGCAATATTATTGTGTTACAAGCAAGATCTGTCAACAAAACATAAGACAAAGCATCATAAATGCCTCTACTTGGCTAGAGAGAGAAAATAGCAAGTACAAAACTCGTGGAGAGAGAGAGAGGGCACAAAGAGCTTGTCTCCATATTTGCATTACACACAAATTTCATCATTTTCTCAATGAGAGTACATCACATATATATAGATCCATGGACTCTTCTCCTACTTTGAGTTGAATTGGACTTGTGGATCCACCTCTCAAGCTATCTAGACTTATCCAAGCCACCTCACTATGTCTAATTGTGCCACATAGTCTTTTCATGCATTAAATGTGGCATGTAAAGTACAAATGGCAATTCCTATGGTAGCTCGAGTTTCTACTTCTACCTACCTTGAATATTTTATTCTAAGATGGGTCTTTACTAAGCCAAAAGAGCTCAATTCATCTTTGCCATTTTTAGGACCCATACTTACAACATTAGATAGATTTTTCAATATTTTGACACTCCTCCTAAAAATGTATCTAATGTGGATCAAGCATTGATCTTGAGATAAGACCAAGATTAGACCTATGCTTTGAGAAGGCACTTTTGCAAAGTGGCTTTGTGAGAAGATCAGCAATACACGAAGATGTGTCGACATGTTCTAAGTTGATTTCACCTCCAATGAGCTTTTCGCTTACGAAATGGTGTGCCACTTCTATATGCTTGCTTCTTGCATGAAAAATAGAATTGTTTGCAAGAGCTTGTGCCGATATGTTGTCACATTTGATCAAGGGAAGATCATCCTCTTTGATGCACTTTAGCTCCATGATTAACCTCTTGATCCAAAGCACCTCTTCAGTTGTTGTAGTGAGTGCTTTGTACTCGGCCTCACAAGATGATAGAGTGTATTGTGGCATGTATTTGTTGATTGATTATTAGTTAGCCGCAATCTTCCATTCTAATTCCCTTTGGGTGTTAATCCAGGATTTAGTTTAATCACCTTGCTAGTTGGGTAAGCCTTAGTAAGGTTTTGTATTTTGTCATCTTAGTTAGTTTCATTTCTATTTCGAGCACTAGTTGGGTAAGCCTTAGTGATTTCATCATTGTTTTCTATTTCTGCACTCCGTTTGAAGCTTGGTAGAAACTTAGAAAGTGGACGATCCTCTCTATACTACACCACATCGTGAGTAGATTTAGCCAAACATTCGCAAATGAGATTTACTTCCAACAATATTGTCTAAAAAGTCCTCCATTCTCGTATTGAATTGATCTAAAAACTTGGTGTATCTAAGTGTTTTGATACACGGTGTAGTGAATGTGCACCAATCATAGTTTCACGTGTGCAAGAAAAGTCAACTTCAATTTGGATTTGAAAAAATCAACGGTCAAGATCGCTTGAAAATCCAAAGACTCTTTTTTCATTGAAAAAAGGGACCCACTTTTTGGAGTACTCTCCCAAATATTTGAAGGCTTTGACTAAAGTTTTCTTGTAGAAAACCAGAAAGCAGTGATATTTTGATGTAGCTGGAGAGACTGTTTTGAAATCTAATTGAACAACAACTATGCTGGTAAAAAGGGCTACACATTGATACAAAAATCTCTCAACCTGTGCATGATAGATGAAGTTTTTGAAAAAGGCAAGTTTGTATTAATTGCCATTTTCAAGCTCAAGAGTACTTTCTTGACAATTTAGGATTAAAGTCTTCAAGGTGGCATATCTTCTCAACCATAGCTTGGATTGACTAGTCAAAGATGTCATTTGTCAATTTTGATGTGAATTTTTCATTTAAGAGGTCAATTTTTCTACCTGGAATCATCTTGTCATAGTTATGGATACTATGAGTGATAGTGTGCTATCAAAGGTAAGTAACTTGGAAGGCACGTGCAATTACTTGGTTAAAATTTTAAATGAAGAACATTTTGATGGAAAAAGAACTATGTGACATACTTACAGGTGAGAAAACACATTCCATTTTTTATGAGGATAGAAGAGCATTTGAGTTTAAAGAGCTCAAACCTTCATCAATTTATCAGTGAAGGATGCCATAATTCGATACATTACTATTGTGACTGGATTGATAAAAGCATGAGAAAAAGCTATTTGAGACAGTCAATACATCTCACATTTGATTTTTAAAGATGAAATTACACACGATGAGGATGGATGATGGCACTATTGTAGTGGAATACTTCTTGTTAAAATCTCACAATTCTAGCTTGACCAATTTTGGTCATATTGCTTGTAAATTGTATTATGGTCATGTTGTGGCTTGTCACACGTGAAAATAGCATAGGATACTCTTTGTAAGTCTCCTTCCTAACCTAGCATAGGAGTGGCACCTTTGGAATGAGTCCAATTAGTGCTTTGATAGGCTAGAGAGATTTTAGGAGCTAAAAATAGCATGATTTTCATTGTTTTGGGATCTCGAGATCTTGACCTCTAATTAGGATGGATCAAGTGGATATTTATGTTAGATGTTAGGGTTAGGTTATGATGAATGCATAGAAGCCTTAATATGCTCAGGTTCGAGCTCTACATGTATAAATATGTGATGGGATTTCCATCCAATAATGAGCAAAATCGAGATTTTCCTTCTTGACTAGTTTGAGTATATGATTTGATTGATGAATGCTATTGGCATATGATTTTTTATGATCATCGAATGAGATTGGAGTTTCAGGCATAGTACACAGGCAACAACAGGCCATACATTCACATGTGTGAAGAGGTTTGGATCTAATTCATGGAGTTCAATCCAAGATAAGCTAGGAATTAATACATTGATTTGTAGTCTAGCTTCTACATCTTGTTTGGATCTTAAGTAGGTGCTTTCTCCATCATTTCTATTTTATGGCTTTGCCTTGTTCCTTGTAGATCTCCTCGGCCCCTTTGGCTCTTGAGATTGATCCTCCAAAAGCACATCTTCATGAAGCTCCTCCCCAGGTCTTGCAAGATCTTGGGCACATAAAGGATTAGATGCACTTGAATCGATCTTGGAACATTGAGCTTCATCAAATAAGACATCCTTACTAGCTTTTACTTTCTTTGAAATAGCATGTATGGTTTTGAACCTCAATCACCCATTTCAGAAAAGACTCGAACGATCAAGTTTCAGAAGGTAGCGGAATTCCTACAAGATATGGAGAAAATGCTATAGATAGAACGTGAAAATGTCCAGTTGTGGCCAGCCAACTTATGCTAATATGAAAAGATCGTGTCGAGACTTCCAAGTGGGGGATTGGGTGTATTTGAGAATCTCGAAGGATTCTAGTGCAATGTGTACCGACAAGCATTACAAATTGTTCCCTAGGTATAGAGGACCGTATGAGATCTTGAAAAAGTTTGGATCCTTAGCTTACCAGTTGGAGCTCCCGGAGGGAACTCAAGTGCATCCAATTTTTTACATAAGTTGGATGAATCATCGGGTGTGTCTCGACTTGAACCCGGAAAGATCTTGGTTACAAGAACTAAATGATCAAAAAATCGTATAGTTACCTAGCATCTAGTTCAATGGAAGGGTCGCACAGACAATGATTCCTAGGAACAAGAAGAAAGCTTAAGGAGGAACCTCTGAATAAGGGGGGAAGATTGTCATGCCCACGATTGGTCTTGGATAGCGTGTCCTGCTAGAGATCAATAAGCCTACAACCCGTAAGTTAATTATGACTATGAGGGGTCTGGGACTCTCATGTGCATAAGGTTGCAATTAATGGTTGGAGGCCTAAACTCATGATGGTGGATTTATTATGGGTCTATCAGTGAGTCATAGGGGAGCTGGATCATGTGGCCCAAATAGGCTGCATAGGTGTCCAGTGAGGTGTCACAGTGCACTACTAGTAGTGCATGGGCCTTGGAGCGTATAAGTATACCCATTGGGCTCTCACTAGTGTAATGCTTGATTGTGTGACTAGTAGCTATATGTTGTTGGTACGACTCCTCTATCCCTTATGAGTGATTGATCCATAGCTTGGGGGCTAGATCCGTAAGATCTCGGTTTGGTTGGGTTGGTTTGTCCACCATCCAATTCCCTTGTGTTGCTTGTTATTGGTTTGTTTAGTATTGGACCCTTGGATTGAGGACTTTATAGATCTCCTCACTGTACAAGTTTTAAGCTTTGGCCAACATTTTGTTCTCTTTGCTTAAAAGGCATGGAGAGAGAGAGAGAGAGAGAGAGAGAGAGAGAGAGAGAGAGAGAGAGAGAGAGAGAGAGAGAGAGAGAGAGAGAGAGAGAGAGAGAGAGAGAGAGAGAGAGAGAGAGAGAGAGAGAGAGAGAGAGAGAGAGAGAGAGAGAGAGAGAGAGAGAGAGAGAGAGCTCCTTAGATGCTGCTTATAAATCATAAGAACAATGGATAACACACTATGGAGAAACCACCCAACCAAGTAGAAGCATCCAATCAGACTCTAGAAGCTTCACCCCTAAGCCAAGGAACAAGAAGCATGAATGTAGAGTGAGAGCCTGGCAATGAATCCACAAGTATAATGAGGAGTAGGACGAGGTTGGACCCAATATATAGAGCCAAAAGCATCCTAGGCACATAGCCATGCATAGCCCTAATTTTCCTATACATAAATTCACCTAGAATAGAGTCCTAAGCATGGACCAACTATTCATAGATTTGCTATTGATAAGTCTACACATGCATACACTGTCTCATAGCTTGTCTAAACTTCATTTACCGTGTTCTGGGCCTCACAAGGATCTTAGTTACTCTCGGGTCACGTCCAGTATGACGTGGCATTACTAACAGCTTGTTTCATTTGAGTACAGTGTGTATCCAAGACTAGGAGTATACTGTATCCTATGTAAGGGTCATGGACATAACATTCTTCCCTCCTTGAACTGTTTCTATCCTTAGAAACTAAATTTTGAGAAATTCTTCTTTATGCTTTCAACTCTCTCCCACGAATCATCATCCTTCCACCGAATTAAGTACTCAAAGATAGAACGATTTCTCAATTGTTTATCTTGGGTTCTGAGCACTTTCTTAGGTTCCAAAGGTACAATAAGCAATAAATCTTCCAAATGGGATAAATTCTCATTTGATCCAATTGTATCACCATCATGTAAACTTAGTTTCAAACGACTTACATGAAATACTGGGTGTGCAGTCGATTTTCCTTGAAGATCGAGTTCATACGCCAAAGAACCAATTCTACGAACAATCTTGAAAGGTCAACAATAACGGGTAGTCAGCTTATAATGCTTCCCTGTACGTAACGTCTTAGAATCTTTTGGAATCCTAAGATATACCCAATCATCAACTTTAAAATCTCTTGGAGATCTCTTAAGATCGGTATAGTGTTTAGCTCTATCTTGAGCACTTCGAATACTATCCTTAGCCACTTGCAACATTTCTTGCATATCATGCAAAAATTCAGCAACCTTCTGGATCTTAACAGACTTCATCTCAACATTTACTGGAGATCTAGGTTGAACACCGTACATAAGCATAAAAGAACTGTAACCTGTAGCAGAATGTTTTCTACTATTATATGCAAACTCAACCAGTGGGTGATAATCTTCCCAATGAGATTGCCTGTGAGAAATGTATGTTCTAAAAATATCTTCCATAGTTTGATTAGTCCTTTCTGTCTGGCCATCTGATTCAGGATGATCAGAAGAACTTAAACTCAAAGAAGTTTCCAGTTTATTGAATACTGCTGACCAAAAGTGACCTGTGAACCTAGGATCTCTATCACTAACAATGTCACAGGGCAGACCATACAACCGAAAGAATATTTCAACAAAAATATGGGCTAATTCAGAAGCCTTTATAGTTGACTTGACTGGTATGAATGTAGCTAATCTAGTTAACCGATCCACTACAACCCAAATAGAATCATTTTGTCGTTGGGTCTTTGGAAGTCCAAGTACAAAATCCATAAATATGCTTTTCCATTTCTTATATGGGATATCTAACGGATGCAACAAACCACCAGCCTTATGGCGTTCAACCTTTGCTAGTTGACAGGGTTTGTATTTAACAACATATGACTCACCGATCCGACTAAGAGCATCTGCAACTTGATTAGAGCTACCTCTTATGTATCAAGTTTTATGATCAAAATCTTGCATCAATTCAGCCCATCGAGCTTTTCTCCGTCGAAGATCATGTTGGTTACAAAAATACTTAAGAGGCTGGTGATCCGTATACACTACAAACTTACTACCATACAAGTAGTGTCTCCAGGTTTTAAGTGCATGGATTACAACAAACAATTCCTTTTCCTGCGTAGTATAACGCAACTGAGGACCAGTGAATTTTTTGCTCTCAAACGCTAGTGGCCTATCCATTTGTAATAGAACCGCTCCAACTGCAACATCACTTGTGTCCGTTCTCACGACGTAAGGTAAATCTAGATTTGCAATTTGTAACACGGGAGCTGAAACAATCATTGTAATAAGTTTCTCAAAACATTGATTTAATTCTTCGTTCCAAACAACAGGCAGACTAGGGTGATTCCTCTTTTTCTTTTTATTAACAAACCCTTTTGTCAGATTATTAAGTGGTGCTGCTAACTTAGCATAATCCTCAATAAATCTCTTGAAGAAAAGTGTAAAACCTAAAAATGACTTTACCTGCCTCACAGTTCCTGAAATTGGCCACTCAATCACAATCTTGATTTTATCCTCGTCAATCTTGATCCCATTTACTATGATCTTATGACCGAGATTAAGCAACTCTTGCTTAAAGAGTTCACACTTGGATTCTTTAGCGTAGAGTAGCTCAGTTTCATCAAGACGATTTTTAAGTGTTCTACCTGTTCCACCAAGGATTTACTGTAAACAAGAATGTCGTCTAAGAATACAACCACAAACTTCCCCAAATATGGACGAAATAAATCGTTCATCATTTGCTGGAACGTTGCTGGAGCATTTGTTAATCCAAATGGAAACACTAAAAATTCATAATGACCAAATCTAGAACAAAATCCTGTCTTTTGGACATCTTCCGACTTAATTCTTATTTGATGGTACCTTATCCTAAGATCTATTTTGGTGAAATACCGAGCTCCACCCAAGCGATCTACAAGGTCATCCATCCTAGGTAGTGGATATTCATTTTTGATAGTCACTTTATTAAGACCCTTGTAATCCACACACATCCGAAAACCTCCATCTTTCTTCGCTTTAAGACTCGATCAGGAGCGCCCCATGGTGATATACTAGGTTGTATATGTCCCATCCTCAGATAGTTTTCTATTTGATTTGAAATCTCTGTCTCCTCTTTCTGAGAGAACCTATAAGGTTGTCTAGAGACAGATTGACTTCCTGGAATTAACTCAATCCTGTGGTCTACTGACCTAGATGGTGGAAAAACATGAGGTAATTCAGATGGAAAAACATCCCTACATTCATTTATGATCTATTCTTTCACTGCTTGTTCATGATCTAAATTTACAGAGTTAAGAATTGCTGAGAATTCACAACCATTGGTGTCCTGTAGCCAAAGATATGATCATCTGAAGTTTTGCAATTTTGTGAGCAAAATTGGTAGAATTTCGAATTGTTCTGATTGCATGCAAGTCAATTTCCTATTTTGAGGTATTGTGCTTGCATGGAATGTCTGCATGTTGATTCTCAGAGTGATTCTGACATGCATGAGAGGTTTAGATCTGTTTTGAGTGGTTATACGCATGTACTCTGACTGATAGATACAAAACTAGGTTTTATAGCTGACAATTTCTGTAGAACTTGATTTTATGTAAAATTCCGTAATTGTGAAAAATCAGTTTAATGTCGCATATCTTGCATGCCTGGTGGACATTGATGTAGTAAAATTAAGAATCAAACAGCGGATTGAATTTTTGATTTCGGTTGCTTACTAACTGATAGTGGGGTTTTACGATTTTTTAGAAAACGTAAAATTTTAAAAAATAATTAAAAATGCGAAAACTCAAAATTTTTAGTTTTTTTCAGTTTCCTGGAATATCTATGAAATTAACTAAAAATAGTGATTTGACCATGTTGGAGTCAATTTCAGTCAGTTTTTTTGGTCAACTATGCTTCACTATGAGTTAATCAAATATTAACTAAATTTAGTAATTTCCAAGATAGATATATCGAGATGGCCGAAGAAATTTCAAATCAAGCTGTGAATACAGGTGCACTATCTTATATGGTGATTTGTCAACAATTGAGTACGACACTCAATGATATGAATAATCATAATCAGATGAGAGATTAGCAAATGGAGGTTCTATTGAATCAAGTCAAATTGATGTCTTCTACCAATCTCAGTTTTCAACCAGAGGTTTATGCGAGGGAGAAGAAGGAAAAGAAACCTGAAGTCGTCGAGGACTGGTTGGCCAAGTGGAGTAGTTACTTCAATTTGCACGATGTTCCTGATGAGAAGAAAATTGAAAGTGTTGTGTTGTTCTTACGCGGCAAAGAGTCATCATGGTGGTGAGATTTACCGGTGAAGCCAACTACTTGGGATGCGTTTGCGGAAGTTTTCAAGAAAGCTTTTGTAGCTGCTGATGACATTGACTACTACTTGAAGTTCGTGAACTGCAGGATGGGTACAAAGAGTTTAGACTCTTATATCCAGAAATTCATGGACCTATGGAATAAAATTCCATCATTCAATGCGAAGTTGGCACTTTGGCGGTTTTTCCTAGGTTTGCTTGTCGACTATCAGAACGAATGCAGGCGAAATGTGCTTCAAACTTGAACCTCGAAGATGCGTTTCGGATTGCGAAAGCATATGATTCCACATTGGTGGCATCCAGGAAGCAGTTTGCGCAAATTCCAACCACTTTGAAAACCAAGAAGGGTAAGAAGCGCGGTCTAGACCAAGTAAAATATTTTGATAAATTAGACAAGCAGCATCAGAACCCAAGAAGCCGAAGAGAAAGAGATTTAAGAAATCTATGTCCCAGGAAAAGGCTAAGAAAGAGAACTTATGTTTCATCTGTAAGAAGTTTGGACATATGATAAAATTTTGTCCAGATAAGAAGAAAGTGTCTGCTCACATGATTGAAATCCCAAGAGGCAATGGTAAGACTTTGGAAATTAACCTGACTGATTGTGAGTGTGAATGTTCTTTTAGTACTACTTCTTTCTTGCCTAATGGACTTTTTCGTTTAATTGACACAGTTAAAGATCAAGAAGTGAGTATTTTATTGAACAGTGGTTCTCAACTCATAATTTTATTAATTCTCGTCTTGTGCAGAAACTCGGCTTGGAAACTGAAGCCAGTAATCATAGATATAAAATTCATCTAGCTTCATTAGAGAAATCCACCCCCCCCCCCCCCCCCAAAAAAAAAAAAAAAAAAAAATTTCACCAAAATTGGTCAATTTTTGAGTTGCTACAAACCCAATTGCTGGAATTATTGGCTCTAACTTTTATGACAGCTTCAAAAGACTATGATTCATCTTTTTCCAGCTTCAATTGATGTTCAACAATCTCCTACTATCCAATCCATGAAAAAACAAGCAAAAATCATGAATTTTGGCCCTTTCTAGGTTTTTCACCATGACATAATGAAATTTAATGGCAAGAACATTTTCCTAATCCACATGCAATCCTCTATACGGAGTTATAACCAACCAATTGATCTGAACTTGCTGGATGTTGAATTCTACGTTCCATTTTGTGCCAAAATCATGGAATACAAGCCAAAATTTGGCCACAAAAGAGCCTAGAATTCAAATACATGGGAAGATCCAACATGAAACCTGAATTGCAACTACTTCAAAGTGAATTAACTTGCTGGAAATTTCAGATCCATAACTAGTTTTGAGCTACGCATGCTAAAACTCCAAAAAGACAACCAAAATTGATTTCCTAGCACAATTATCCATAAACCACAATGAATCTGAGAGAGATATGGATAATGCATATTGAAATTGGGAAGATCCACCAACTTGCAACCTTGCTCCTTTCCTTGGATGATAATACTAGTTGATTACCACCAAGCTCCAATGAAAAGCATCACCTCTCCAAACTTGTAAGCCTTGCTCTAATACCACTATAAGGGAAGCTCCTTAGATCCTGCTTACAAATCACAAACAAAATGGATAGCACACTATGGAGAAACCACCCAACCAAGTAGAAGCATCCAATCAAACTCTAGAAGCTTCACCCCCAAGCCAAGAAACAAGAAGCATAAATGTAGAGTGAGAGCCTGACAATGAATCCACAACCATAATGAGGTGTAGGGCGAGTTTGGACCCAATATATAGAGCCAAAAGCATCCTGGGCACATAGCCATGCATAGCCCTAAGTTTCCTATACATAGATTCATCTAGAATAGAGTCCTAAGCATGGACCAACTATTCATAGATTTGCTATTAACAACTCTACACATGCATACACTGTCTCATACCTTGTCTAAACTTCATTTAGTGCGTTCTGGGCCTCACAAGGATATTAGTTACTTTCGGCTCACGTCCAGTATGACGTGGCATAACTAACAGCTTGTTTCACTGGAGTACCGTGTATCCAAGACTAGGAGTATACTGTATCCTATGTACGGGTCATGGACATAAGAGAGAGAGAGAGAGAGAGAGAGAGAGAGAGAGAGAGAGAGAGAGAGAGAGAGAGAGAGAGAGAGAGAGAGAGAGAGAGAGAGAGAGAGAGAGATGACAAATGATCCTCGTGCAATTTGTTGTAAGCCAAAGGTTTTTTGGCATAAAAGTAGGTATTCGCACCCAATCTTTTGTCGTGGAAAAAAAAAAACTTCAATCATCATGTGATTAGTGCATGCTTATACATAAAGCAATGACTAAAATTTAAAGCACCTATCATCTACGAACACAAATCCCAAAGGTTCTATGTACTTCTTTATTGTTGAATTTTCATTAGCTATGTTGATGAGCTCAAATATAGTTTGTGCTTTTGCATTGCAAGCCCAAAAATGTACAGTACCTTATCAATCTAAAGGAGGCCCATTCATTACCCGTGTTGAAATTGGAAGGAAGTTTTGCATAAAGAATCCCTTTCTAACCAAGAAAATGTTTTCAACAACAATAACAATGGCCAAAAATTTGTCAAAGACATCATATTGAATGGTATCATGAGAAGTACAAATCCTCTAGTATAATAAGTCTAGGTTGCAACTCACACTTTAAATCAAATAATCACATGTATGTAGATTGTTGAAGTACATAGTAACTCTTTTTTGAAAACCAAAAAATCAAATGTCTATGACAATGGATCACCCTTACAAAAGATGTCATGTGAAAAATGTATGAACATTGAAGGGCAAGTCTAAGCATCAACTTGCAATATTGGGTCATGCTAAATTTATTATTGATACACATTTATTGCCAACATCTATACCTTTTAGGCCTTGCCCTGCAAAGGCAAGATTGATGCTGAAAAAAATTGGCTACATTAGAGGATGAAAGGATGAAACATGCATCTTCTTTTTGAAAGCCTTTTCAAAAAATTAAGAAAAAAAAGTCACTTAAAAAAAAAAAACTAAAATTATTTTCTGTTGAAGATTATTATATATTCAAGAAAATATATATAGAATTCAAGACGTTAAATTTTATAGTAGAAATGATTCAATAACTGTAATAAGGTTCTCCACAATTGGTCGAGTGGGATAAGAGTTGTTAGTGCATCGACAAACTTTAAGGTGCATCAAATTTCGAGGCCTTGAGGACCTTTTGGGCTGGGCCTAATAAAGGATGTACATATTGTACAAACCATACTAGTGCAAATATACATGGCCAAAATGTACAAATTGTACATAACCATGCTCGTGCAAATTATTTATTGTTGCAGAAAAAAGTAAGCTCATGAAGATAAACTATGAACTATAGAAAATTTTAATGATATGAACACATATAGTTGTATCTATTGAGCTCAATTTTGTACAATATAGGGCTAGAATTTATATCTCAACAATGCACTATTGATATATAACTTGTGCCACACTTCATGCTTAACTAGAGATTGAACAATATGAGAGAGACTCCAAGCTTGAGAAAAAATATCATATCTTGAGAGTCTTTTGAAGAATCCATAACAAATTATAGTTGTTGGAGTATTTTAACTATTAAAAGTTATGACTTGAAAGATACCAGAAGGCAACAAGTTTTAAAACCCGACCTCCCTAAAAAAATTGGAAGATATTAAAAAGGAGGTTTCCTAAGCACAAGGCAGTACCATGTGTGTTCAAGGTAGTCAATAGAAATCTTTTTGAGTATCAATGATTTGTTGAAGTCAATCGATTCCACTCCTTAGTAACAAGTTTGGTTTTGTTATTATGGAGCTAAGCTGCGTTTAGGATATTTTGTAGCTAAGCCACTATAACCTTGGTGATGAAAGTCATTGAGAGCCTTGGTTATGCATGATGCTCCATTTCAACACAGAAATCCAATCAAAACCCCTATTGCAAGTTTGAATTGGGAGAAGATATTTGAGTGGCTACTTTTTGACCAAACCTCCTTGAAAAGACGGGGGTCCTACACCCCCATGGGAAAGTCCTGGAAGAGGACTTGCGTACCAATTCCAATTAGGGTCTCTTCGGTGCTTTGACTGCACTCCAGCACAAAAGAAAACTTTGCAGTCAATTCATACTTAGGGCTAGGGCTAGGGCAAGATCACACTATCGTACAAGTACGTTTTTTTACACCATTCATTGCCCTGAAGTCTAGGGCAAGATGTCGTCTAGGGTTAGGGCAAGCATTGTTTGGAGGAGAATAGTCTTGTCCAAATAAAAAAAAGGAGAACGAAAGCAACGGGAAGCAACGGATGAGAGAGACGGAGAGAGAGAGAGAGATATAGAGATAGAGATGGCGAGAGGAAGGGGAATGGAGTGGGATATGGAGGGAGCGGGCAGGTTACAGCGTCGAACTGGCTTGTGCTGGAGCCTTTGAAGACTCTGGCATGTTGTGCAGTAGCTCGCATGTACCTTTAGCAACCCAGCTTGTTGCTTTGCAGCAGTGGTGTTTTGTTCGTTTGGGCTGGAGCTCTGGATATAAACCGCAAAGATGAGAGCCGGGTTTACCTGGTTGTTTAGCTCTTTGGTTGCCTGAGGAACCTTGGCATGTGCAGACGGCAGAAGGGCGTTAGCGGCAAGAAAGATGAAGTGCAAACATTCGTGCGGCTTGAAAATGCAAACAGGATAAGGTTTGGAAAGCTCCTAGCTTGCTTGTATGAGCAGATCTTTCTTTCTGCTGCATGATCTTACGCTTTCATGTCTAGGAGCTTCTCGGCCCTCGGGCATCGGATTTGAAAGTTATTTCCTAGCTTTTGATCTCAAGTCGTAGGAGCTGAAAGTCTAATTTCTAGCCTTTGTTCTGCTTTCCGTGGTTACGATCTAGTATGTAACTTTGTGACTTAGAAAAGATTACTGTAACTTTGTCGAGCGAGGTTGCAGACCAGAAAAGCACTTTGTGTTCTTGCCACTTGCTTATTATTGGGATTTTTTCGCTGTTTCCATCGTTTTTGTTTAAATGCTTTCTTATTCTGAGCTTTTCTTTCCTTTCTAAGCTTTGGAGCAGTCGGTAAAGACAAAAAGACGTGTTTTTTTGGTTATTGTGACCTCTTTTTTCTTGTTGAGCATAGTTCTAAAAAAGAGAGAGAAGTAATAATCTCCAACTTCTGCTGAAATATTGTTTGGATCTTGCAGATGAGGAGACCATGCCAGATTGATGCTAGGATCTCAGTGGGCCACTTCTCTTATTTTTCCTCTATTTTTACTTTTGAAAGTGAGCATGCATTAGCTCTTATTCCCTGGAAAGATACGGGTAAGATGGATGGTTCAGCCAATGGCTGCCTTAGGATCACTATTCTTAGAAAAAGACTTGTTACAGCTTGATATGCGTTAGGAAACAAACAGAGACAGACAGAAACATTAGGCAGATATGGCATCCAGTGGGTTGGTGATTATTTCCGTGCTTATTGTTTTACATTTGCATCAGCAAGTCAACACTCAAACGACTGATGTCAGTTGTCTTGAACAATTCAAGAAAACAGTTATCGATCCCAACAATTATCTTTCAAGCTGGACGTTCACTAATCTAACCAGTGATATTATATGCCAGCAGTACTATGGTGTTCAATGCCTTCATCCATCCCAGATTAGTGTGTACAGTTTATTGCTTCCAGGGATGGGGCTGGGAGGAACCTTTCCGCAGGGACTGGAAAATTGCACCAGCCTTACGTCTTTGGATCTTTCTTCAAATGCTTTTACTGGCCCAATCCCTGAAAAGATAGGCACTATGCTACCCTACCTGGTGAAGCTCGATCTTTCTTTTAATCATCTTGGAGGGCAGATTCCAACTAGCCTTGGCAACTGCACTTACTTGAACTCTCTCAAACTGCAGAAAAATGAGTTGACAGGTCCAATTCCAGGCCAGATTGGGATCCTGGATCGCTTGAAAGACGTTGATTTTTCTTCCAACCGACTGACTGGCCTGATTCCGTATACTTTTGCAAAAATCCCTGCGCAGGCATTTCAGGGGAATCCAGGTCTATGTGGCATCCCCCTTTCAAATGCGTGCAAATCTTCAAAATCAGGTACTAGTACTGGAGTAATTGTTGGTGTAGTTGTAGCTGGTGTTCTTGCTGCAGTGGCTGTTGCAGTTTGCTGCATTTGGTTCATTGTCTTTAAAAAGAAACGAGGCAAGGCACTTGTTAGAAGTGATGAAAATACCTGGGTTAGAAAGATAAAAGCTCCGCGTACTATTGCTGTCTCCATGTTTGAGCAACCACTTGTGAAAATCAAACTTTCAGATCTCATGGCAGCCACCAACAATTTCTCCAGAGACAACCTAATCAGCATTGGGCAAACTGGTGTTTTTTACAAAGCCACCCTTCGAGATGGCTCTGTCTTAGCTATCAAAAGATTAAGGCCTTCCCCTCATAGTGATCGTCAGTTTAGAGCTGAGATGGAGACTCTTGGAAAAGTACGCCATCGTAATTTGGTGCCTCTACTTGGGTACTGTGTTGCAGGTGCTGAGCGCCTGTTGGTTTACAAACATATGATAAATGGTTCTCTTCAGAATCGACTACATGAATCAGGTGAAACTGAAAAGCTTGATTGGCCAGCCAGGCTGAAGATTGGCATTGGGGCAGCCAGAGGTCTTGCTTGGCTCCATCATAGCTGCAATCCTTGCATCATCCACCGCAATATAAGTTCCAATAGCATTCTTCTTGGTGAGGATTTTGATGCCAGGATCACAGATTTTGGTCTAGCCCGACTCATGAATCCAGTTGACACTCACATAAGCACATTTGTTAATGGAGATTTCGGAGATGTGGGTTATGTTGCCCCTGAGTATGCTCGAACACTGGTGGCTACTGTCAAAGGGGATGTTTACAGCTTTGGAGTGGTTCTTCTTGAGCTTGTGACAGGCCAGAAGCCTGTGGATATAAATGTGGAAGGAGATTTCAAGGGAACATTAGTTAAGTGGGTTGGGATGCTGTCCGGCAATGCGAATATCAAAGAAGCAATTGACAAGTCTTTACCTAGTGAGGGTTTAGACAACGAGCTTGTACAATTTCTCCGAGTAGGTTGTGCATGTGTTCTCTCGCAGCCAAAGGAAAGGCCATCCATGTATGAAGTCTTTCAGCTTTTGAGAGCGATTGGAGAAAAGTACCATTTCACAGATCAGGATGAGGAGCTACCAATTTTGTCTCAAACAGTTGACATTGATGCAAATGAGCTGATTGTTTCTAGGGAAAATGGTTCGAGGAACTGATGGCCTGCAGCCATCTATTTGGTGGAATCTCTTATCCTATATAGTCTTAAGATTTGCTCTGTCAGGAGCATGCTTCTGATGTCCAAGTTTGCGTGCTGAGGATGCAACTTGCTACTGGTATCTAGTTCGTTCAATTTGCCTATTTATACATTTTGGGAGTTTAAAGTCGGCCCCTCTTCTCATCAACCAGCTTTTCAAATACATCACAACAGCAAAAGATTTCCAGCTATTAATGTACTAAGAGGACAGCTTGGTTCCTGCATACTTGCCTTTTCTTGTTAGTGATCTTTTTGAGTATTCAGTACTAAAAAGGTTGATCTAGCTTAGCAGGTATTGCTTTTAAAAAACTTTACTCTCATAACAAGCTATGCGTATTATTCTTAAAATGGCAAATGTTCTGTAGTTTTATTGTTCAAGCAAGGTGAAGTAATGATATGCAATATCCCTGATGTTTTTATGACGGAGTAGAGACATTTTAACTGCTAGCCTTCATCATGGCTGATTCTAGGCTTCACCTGAAAATCAACAAGTTGGTCTTCGTACATATATGTGGACGTATCTTTTATGCAAGTGGCTTGCGCCTACTCTTGGATGATGATGATGTGAGTACTGAGTAGAAATGTCAAAGCATTAGTCATGTTATGGATGGTGGAATTGATGGTCTGATAATGTCGCACGCTTGTGGGCTCCATTGTGTTGAAGATTCAGTTTCTTTTTTGTCATGTTCAGGTGGTACTGCAGACATAATAATAACGTGTTCTTCATAATTCTGCAAACATCATGTTGACTTCAATTGTATTCGTTATTGACAGGACTATGCCCTTGTCAAATCTTTGTAGTTACGCACTTCTGTGTTGGCTGAAGTGAATCAAACACTTCCCCATTGCTTGTTTTGTATCATCAGTAAGACACTTGATTTCCAAATTTTCTTTTAAATCTTGTATGGTGAATTTCACTTGTGGAAGCTATGATGACTTTCGTCTATGCTGAGCATAAAATTTAATTCTTGAACCATGGTCATCACGACAATATTATTTTATGGACCGCGTCTTGGAAGCCTTGTTTTGTCATTTCATGCTTTTTATTTATGCATATGATCATGATGTTTGTTTGCATTACCCATGGTAGTCAATATCTAGCTACACTTATGTTGAAGGCCTATTTTGTGCTTGACATAGTTAGGATGTCCATTATGAAGAAGAAACCTATACCTTTTTGTTGCTTATTTTGTTGTTGAGTTCAAATCTTACATTTCGTTTGGATGTCCACAGAGTTCTGTCGAATAAGGAAATAGTTCTTCTGTTTATCTTAAAAGTGGGCATTTCACAATGAAAGAGTAAACTTTTTGCTTATGCTAATTTACTCTTAGGTGACATATTCATCCTTAGTCACTCGTCATATGTTATTATTGTTAAATACATGCAACATTAGCTTTTTAGTGAGTGAATTTTGCAAGTAAAAGATATTGCCTAGAAAAAATTTGACGTTGATTACGTATAAAAACAAACTTTGCATTTCTATGACTTTTATTGTTTTTTCAAGCCAGACAAGTGGCGGACTGTCATTGCTCGCCCTTTTGAAATTGTTAAGATCCATGGCTTGGAGGATTCTTAGTAAGACATCCATTTTCCACTTATGGTTTGAGTTTTGAGAGGTGCAGCCTACAGGATATAGAAATTTTGATTCAAATTGATCTCATTTCTTTTTGCTGGAAATATTCCACAGGGTTTTGAATCTTCGAATCAATATCCATCGTCCCATCTATGGATATACGAATCGTCAAATTTGGCTGTAGGCGAAGTGACCATCCATGTGTCCTGTTGGTTCTCATATGATATAATTTCAGAGAAATGAAGCGAGACTCTTTCTCTCTGTGCTGATCATTTTCTCCTTCCCTACATCTCTTTTTGTTCTCTCATTTTTCATCCACAAATCTCTGTTTTTTTCTTCCTTTCTCATTCATTCTCTTTAGTTTTTTGAAAAGATGTATTTGAATTTTGGCAAGTGTGCATTGGCTTTGGTTTTGATAGAAAAACAAGTAGTATGCAAGAAAGGAAGTTAAATCAACACATAAATGCAAATTGTAGTTGATAAATTGACAACATTTAATGAATTCAATCTAAGAAAATCAAAGTGTTTGAATTACTCTCATCAAGTATGTACATTGTTTGATCCACAATAGATGTCTCTCAGTATGGATATGATATTAGAGAGATTTAGAGCACTTGCTATTTTAAACTCTACCTCAGTTATGCCTAAAATCAGGGCCCATGGATCATTGCGTCACTTCTACCTCTTAGTGGAAAACCATGATATATTCGTTAATTTGCCAAAATTTAGCAATCACATTCACAAGTGGGTAGCCTTGGGACTTGGGTTGATAAGTACAATGGTAAGAAAGTACACATGATTATAATTATGTCCAATGATGACCATGTGGTCAAACAAGCCATTTGACCAAATTACAATTTACAATAGCTAGTTTTGCAAATTCTAACACTCCTTGAAACTACGCTGTATTTTCAACATAGACTTACTTGAAACATTAAGGATTAATGTAAGCCTCATGAATGATCGAAAAGATCAGCCAAGCATTATGGATCTTCCTTGCTTGAATCTTTTTTCAAACAATCTAAATACTTGTTCCTAGCATGGGAAAATGGACTACCTGTAGGACTTTGACATGGGAGGTTCACATTTATTCAGGGAACACAATTGGATCAATGTGTGTGTTGTGGAGATAAGCCACCACGTGATCCTAATCTCTCTTAGTGGTAGCGAGTGCCCTGTATTTTGTTTAAATCAAAGATATTGAAATTGTTTGAATATTCTATGTGTTTCTACACTTTTAATGAATTTAAAATCTACCAAAATCAAAGTGTTGGAATTACTCTCGTCAAGTATTTACATCGTTTGATCCACAATATAATGTCTCTTAGTATGGATATGATATTAGGGAATTAGAATACTTGCTATTTTTAACCCTACTTCAAATATGTTTAAAAGTAGGGCTTGTGGATCATGGCATCACTTGTTCTACCTCTTAGCCAAAAACCATGATATATTGTTAATTTGCCAAAATTTAGATATCACATCCGCAAGTGGATAGCCTTGGGACTTGGCCTTGTATTCTAGTATTAGATTGTGAATTTCACTCTAAATGTGGTTCATGTGCTATCACAAAGATTAAGGAAGGTCATTAACACATTTGTGGTTTCTCCACACGTGTGTACTTGTTGGTTTTTTCAGAGATTACATTCATGTTCAAACTCCTCTCTAACCTTTTTCCCTTCAAACTCCTTCCCAAACTTCTCCTATTGCAAGCATTTTTTTTGTTCCACCCACTTCTCCTCTGCTCGGATGACACTCCTCTTTACACTCCCTTTGCTACCTCTCCATCAGCTGATGTCTTGACGTCTTATGACAGAGAGGTGCATAGTTGAGAATAACAGTGGTGCTCGTGTCATCACTCGTATGAGCCAACTCATGCATGTCATCTTCAACACGAACACTTTTAAGGATTGGTTCAAATAGAATGATGATCAAAAGAATTATGTCATTGACTAGTTGTATAGAGATTTTTCCATTCCCCTTCCTTGATGTGCAATTTGATTGAAAATGGACGTTGAGATGCATGGGAGGCATGATGAGCCCTCGCAAATGATGGAGATATGAGATGTGGTGAAAGTTGGTAGATCTAGACCGCCCCACATGCAGAAGGAAGACTAGAAGTCTGTGAGAAAGAATACCGAGACAATCTAGACCGATTCAAGCAACAACGAGATGTATCCAAAAAGCAACTGGAGACTACATGGCCTACTCATTTGGGTAACGGGGGCCAAGGTCATTTTCATGTCCATTTTGTAAGTCTCTCACCCATAAGTTAAATTTGGCTTTAATGAACTTTAAATTTTATCTTGCTAATCTTCTTGCCCTACCCTAAATTATCTATTTATTTGTTTGAATTCTAATCGCAATTTTTTCGATTTATATAGAAATCCATCGTAATGTGGTCTCCCACCAGGTAGGAGTACAAGTATGTATATGTTGTGGGGCTATTTCCTACCCTAGCCTCAACCCAAGATCCAAGCACACAAGCATCAAGGAGACGAGGTTAGATGTCACGTGGAGGTTCAATCCCATGAGAGCGATAGCATGGATCAAAATCCAGCATGCATTGATGATCCACAATTAACACTAAGATCCATTAACACTATCAATTAACCCTACATCCATAAGAATAAGCAAATTCAATAACATTCACATCCAACAATTAGCAACCATAAAGAAAACATGAGAGATGGAGGAAAAGAGATAGAGAGCAAGGACATTCCACATCCACTTCATAAGAGGACCAACCTGCTTGTACTAGAAATGAAAATGAAACATGTTTTACAAACTCGAGTTTGCACCTATTTATAGTAGCCAATTCTAATCCAAGTTCCAAAAAATGGAAAGAACTCAATTAAAAAATTAGAGGTAACCAATTTGAATTTGAATTTTTAACCAGTTTTGGTGAGAACCCCAACTTTATTCACTAACTTGACATTTAGGCCCTGCAACATTAAAAGTCCTGCAAAAAGGCCTAAAGTCCTTTCATTAATTTGTAATTAATCAAATAACTATGTGATCGTCGGGTTGGACTTACACACATAGGGTGCCAAATCCCTCTCACTTATTAACTAGGGCTAGAGTTGCCTCGATATCTGCAAACCCTCCAACAATATCTCCCACCAAAACTGGTGGAGGTCCCATGACACCTCGCGAGATTAGTCACTTCGGGCTCTGATTGGCCTCGCGGCATACCTTGATGAGATGGTACTGAACCTTTTCCATAAAAACCAAGCGCTCCGTGTTGAAATCCTTTTTGTGCGATAAGAAGTACTCATTTGCACATGGAAGCCATTTGGACATTGTCCAAGCTGTGAATATTGATTCCCATGATCCGCCCAACATCGTAGTTCGATAGTATAATTTGGCCAAGGGTAGCTGATCTTGCACGGTGTCGGATGCCATCGGAATATTTAGATCGAAAGCCAAGGTTGGAAGACAATCATCTCATCTTGTGGATACCAATGTCAACATTGTCAAATCATTGGCAAAGAGCGAAAATTGACTAATAGTTGGATATGGCAAATGGCGATATTCTGTTGCATGAAATTGGAGCGCTCGGTTGAAATCAACTGAGATTTGCCAGTTGTACTTCTGATAGATAATTGTCCAGTTGGGGGTGTGGATATTGACTTGTTCCACTGGAATTCCCAACTCCTTCCACTTGTTGCATCGCAGCATTGGCACATAGTATGGATCTACTTGCGATTGGTGAGGGCTAGCTACGTAACTCCTTATAGATTTAGGAGTCTTTTCAAAATCTGGTTGCTCTCCCAATGCTAGTAGCTTGTCCAATTCTTTGTCGGACTCTATCTCAAAGGTTTTGAACTTTATCACCCAACCACCCCTCGAGGATTCATGTAGATGGTGCTGCAAGAAAGTCTAAATTTGTTCCTCGATGGTGATTGTTTTTGAAATAACGGCCTGGTTCCTGAAGTAGATGGACCTGATTTCATGGCCTATGCTTCTGGTGCTATATTTGCTTGAGTATCAACATCTCCTCCTTGATCCATTCCAGCATCCATTCCTCTCTGATCCTGTTGTTGAGGTGAAAATTGAGGCATAAATGGAACGATGATCTGAGGGATTGATTCCAAGACCTGAGCAGTTGCTTTCTCGTAATCTTTGATTATTGCTTTGGTCTTAGCCAGCTCAGTCGATGCCGTACGTTTAAACTTATCAAATTTTCTTGAAACCTTACCAATGAAGTTTGGTAGATTTCAACCTTCCTGAACATGTATTGAATCTCATCCGGTGAGATTGGACGATCAGGTTTTTGCATCTAGAGGTAAGTATCTCATTCAGGGGTGGTTGCATCCAATTCACCTTGAAGGCGCTCTCATTCAAGCGTAGCCATATCCAATTGTCACGGGCCCTGAAGCAACAAAACTTGTTGTTTGGCATCTTGGATGGCTTTGTCCACTTGATCTTGCGCTATCGTCAATGTATTATGGAGAGTCGCCACATAGTCTTCCAAGGTTTCGGCTGACTTCTGGAATTTTTTCATCTCTTTTTCTGACATAACTTCATGTTGTTTGGCGATCTGTACTTCCCGATTTCGCTTGATCACCTTTTGGCTAGTCAAGGTGTTTTCGGATCCCAAATCTGCTATGTGCTGTTCCATTTCTTTTTTTTTATCCAGCATAGACTGGATCACACATGCAAGGTTAGAGACTAAACCAAGAGCACCACCAGAATCCACCAGTGTTGAAGTTGTGGAAGCAACAATAGTAGGAATAGGAACTATAGGTGTGGTGGTCGTTTGGCATTGAGGTATTGCCAGTGGCTCTTCTTCCTCGAAGAGGTCTTCTTCTTCGTAGCCATCAGACACCGTGGCGTCGAACTGCTTTGGTGATTTGACCGCATGAATGACTCGGATGGTGTCTGGTGCCTGATCTGCTTGATCTTGTTGATTGATCTGAAAAGATGGATAAAAAACATTAGCAGCGTCATGGAAATGATCGAATCCTTTTCTAGGGGATTGGGGTTCAAAGGGTCCAGGGCTCTGAGGCATCACAAAAACCTCATTTGTCCCCAAAGGATCAGAATCATCAAACATATTCATGAACGCCTGCGTGTTTGGTGAAGTAGCTTGAGTGTCTGGCGGAGAGGCGGCTTTGCCAACTGTGATTGAAATTGTAGATCCAAAAGTCAAACTGACCTTGTGAGGAAGCGGAGGTGAGGGAAGCATCAATGGACTGGAGAATAGGAAGTGCGGAGCGAGTAGCAGCAGGGGGTGGTACGCAAGCTGACGATGGTTGCCTAGTGCAGCGACATGACGTGGGAGGCGAGTCAGAAATTGCGACCTTGCTGCGAAACTTCTCGGCAACTAGATGCTTGCCTAGAAGATTTGGCAGGTTCGACATCTTCGTAGATTGACATGACTATATTAGGGTCAAACCCGTGGATCTTATTCACCAAGTAAAAAGCAAAGATGGTGGACAAAAGAGCGCCAACAGCAAATTGCTACCTGGTATTACTCTTGATGGCTCTCTTTAGTTCACCAACTACCGTTTTGAACCAGTTGTAAGGCTCCAAAGGTTTCTTGTCAAACTTGTAGTTTGACTCTACGATGCGGTGCATGATTTGTGAGAAAATGCGGTCCTTCCTGAGGTTGCAACTATCAGGAAGTTGTTTAGAAGTCGTGCAGCCACATGGATGGTGGGATCTCGGATAGATTCTAGGAGATAGCCATCATTGGTCCAGTATAGCTCAATGGTCGTGTCAATAAAAGGCTTAATGACATTTTTGGCATGTTTATGATTTTAGGTGAGGACTGGGTGCCGGATGATATCTCTATGGCTTCAAGGGCGATTTTAGTGACACGTACCTTGTGGGTAGCCCCCTGGTAGATAATATATTTTCCTCGGTCTAGGTACTAAAGGCAAAAGCTATAAATTCCATATTAATTTTTCCAGAAAAGACGCGCTTCTGTATTCCCATTGCAGTGAGCAGAGGCCCAGCAAGGTTCATCCATTGAGCCACCATGCTTGTGCTAGGAAGTATCATGATTATCTGTCTTGGTCGGAACATCACGATGAATGACATACTTAGGAGACTGAGACGTATCGGTAGAAGACATGATGAGAGTAGTCAGAAACTGAGAATAGGAATGCAAGAGTATATCAGAAGGCTGGAAAGAAGTTTCAGAAAGTTTTGGTCGCTGGAAAATTTGGCAAGAGCTTCGCTAGCACAAGTGAGAAATGAAATCGAATTCAGCCCTTTTATAGGTGAATTTGGAGTCCATTAGACAAAATACTAGTTTGGTTGTTCAGTTCTAGATAAAAATTTGCAGGAATGCTCAGTACTGTGAAAATATTTTTCAAACATCTCAACGAAGGTTTCTGAAGGTCTGAACTAATCCGACAAAGGTTCTTAAGATCTTGCGAAGGTTTAACATTCACCTAAGAACATCCTTCGCCTAAGTACTAGTAGATAATAAAAAATTTCAGGATCTGAACCTATGTCCAACCTAATTTTGACATTCTGAATCCATCTGGCAGGTCGGTGAAGGTTAATAATGACTATAAGGTGTTTGACAAAGGTTCCCAAAATGAAAACTTGTTGAACATTCGCCTAACTTCAAAAAAAGTAGTAACGCAGCTAGAGAACCCTCACCCAACTCAATATAGGTAAATTTGAGGTGCATGTGTGATCTGGCAACTCGGCAAAGGTTTCCAAAACTGTATGTGCAAAAAATGACTCAAAAAGTGGTTTTTGACAAGGTTTTGGATCAATCTGGTTGAACTGGTTGCCAAAACTTACGTAGTCAGCTGCCATTCACTGGAGTATCAAATCGTTTTCCATCCAAGTGTTCTAAAATAACTGCTCCATAGTTCAATATCTCTTTGACCTTGTATGGTCCTTCACCTGTAAACTTTAATTTTTCTTTGATCAGTCTCGTCTTGTACATCAGTTTTCAAGCTCGAATAAAATCTGTTCGCGAATAATTCGCGACAGTTCATCTTTTCGTCTCAGCTTCATGTTTTGCGAATTGTTTGCGACACTTGTCTCTTCACGACATTTTCATCTTTTGCAAATTGTTCACGACAATTGACAATTTTTGAGCTTGAAAACAAAATCTAGAATATTTTGCGAACTATTTGAGATAATTTTGCAACAAGTGAGCTTGAAGAACAGTTCGAAAGATTTCGCGAATTGTTCGCGACTATTTGACATCTGAGGCTTGAACAAGAAACATAAAATTTCACGACAAGATTCTGTTCGCGAATCTTTTGAGCTTCAACAAGAAAGCCATGAGCTTCTACAATAAACTGTTTCGCAAATCTTTTGAGTTGACTGCAAGACAAATTTCGCGAATTCTTCGCAAGTCTTTTCGAGCTGGTCACGAATAGATATGTTTCGAGTTTGCATTCGTTTCTTTCTCATCCTTTGTCAAGTAAACTGCACGCTTTGTTGGTAGAATCAAGATCTGTTTGACCAGTTATTCTATTGCTCCCTCTCAAAGTGGTAGTTGGATTAACCCCAATCTTCTTCGTTGCTTCTCAAACAAAGCTTTACTTAGTGGCTTTGTAAAGATATCAGTTGTCATTTCCTCTGTGGGTATGAAGACTGTCTTCAGTATCTTCTTCTCGACTAAGTCCCGAATCACATGATACTTGATAGCTGTGTTTCATTTTTGAGTGAAATACAGGATTTTTCATAAGATAGATTGCTGAAGTGTTATCCATTAACAAGACATAAGGTTCAGAACTAGATTCATCAAATCCTTCCAATATCTGTTTAATCCAGATCAGCTCGTTTTCCATCTTGGCTGCTGCTACATATTCCGCTTCACAAGAAGATTGAGCTACTGTTGTTTGCTTCTTGCTAATCCAGAGTATGACTGCACCAGATGCTAGAGTACAACCTCTTGAAATACTTTTGCTATCATCCTTCATGGATGCCCAGCTTGCATCGCTATAAGATTCGATGTGAAATCCAGCTTCCTTCGAATAACACAGCCCATAGTCTTTTGTTTCTTGGAGATATTGTAGTACTCTCTTTGCCAACTTCCAATGTAACGATCCTAGGTTCTGATTATATTGGCTCAGCTTGTATACTGCAAATGCTATATCAGGTCTGGTGTTGTCTGTTAGATAATGATCCAATCAGCCTGCAATAGGGTGTTTTGGCCATTCGCTCCTCTTCCTCGAGAGTCTGCGAACAATCTGCCTTGCTCAGTATTGTTCCAAGTATCATGAGAGTATGCACACCTTTGCATTCGAGCATGTTGAAGTCTTCAATGATCTTCAGAGTGTACTTTTGTTGGTGAAGATACAACTTACCACCTTTAGAGTCTCTCACGATCTGCAAGCCTATATACATTTTAGCTTCTCCTAGGTCAGTGATCTCAAATATTTCAGATATGTCTCTTTTGACATCTGAAATTAACTTATCTCTTCTTGAGAAGATAAGTGTGTCATCAACATAAACAACTAGAATGATTATTTCATTTTGGACATGCTTGATATAGACATTTGATTAAGCAAATAGGTGTCTGAAGCCTATGAAACACATTGATTCATCTTTCTTTCTATACAATTGTCTCGCTATTTGTTTGAGACCATAAATGCTTTTATTCATGTGACATCCGTATTCTGGATATTCTTGGTTTACAAGACCGAGTGGTTGGTCCATGAATGATTCTTCTTCCAACTCTGCGTGTAGGAAAGCAGTGTTCTCATCCACAACATAGATTTTCACCCATACTTCTGTGAAAATCCTTTAGCAACTAACCTTGCCTTGTATATGATGTTTTCTCCATCAGGACCTGTTTTGATCTTGTAAATCCACTTGCACTTGACTGGTTTTCTGCCATCAAGTATAGGTGTGAGTGTCCATACATTGTTCTTGTACATGGATGACATTTCGTCCTCCATTGCCTAAATCCAGTGATCTTTATCTAGTCCATCTGCAGCTTCCTTGAATGTTTGAGATTCGTCAGAGAATCCACAAAATTTTAAAAACATCATGACCATACCTTTCTGGTGGATTTTGTTGTCTATTTGATCTTCTCACATGTGGTTTCGAGTTCGATTCTACAGGTTTTGAGTTTGATTCTGATTCGAACTTTTTTGTTGGAATTCGAACTGGTGATTTGAGTCTGTCAAGCACTCGATCTTGACCTCCCTTTGAATCTGGTAACCCTCTTTCATCTTCTGCTTGTTTTTCTTCTGTTGTCGTTGGTGGCTCATAATAATTCTTGAGAATTTCATAGCCGACTAGATCACTGTCTACTATGTATTTCGTCTCATCAAATTTAACATCTCTAACAACTTTTATCTTGCCACTTTCGGGTACATAAACACGATAATATGACGAATGTAACTCGAATCCTACCAGAAAACCTTGTTCTATCTTTTCATCAAGTTTCTTTCTCAACTTATTTGGTATGTGCATATACACTACGCATCCAAATGTTCGAACATGTGCAAGATTTGGCTTTGACTTCTACCATATCTCATGTTGAGTTTTATCCGATATTTGAGATTTCAAAATACAATTCTGAAGATAATTTGATGTAGCTAGAGGGCATCTTGGCTAGTTTTGGAAGGGGGCCTTAAATGGCACCAACCCCTACACCCTCAAGGAGACCACTTGATGTACTTGCCAATGGGTGTTGGACAAATGGCAAAGAGGGCTTGAAGGGCATAAGAATTGACAAGGCCTCATTTTGAAGGGGGACCCTTGAGAATTGCTATAAAAGGAGGCCACTCTTTGTGTTAAGGAAATAGTGAGCTTGTTGTTTAGTTTCATTTTCTGTCTAAATGTTGCTCAATGCTAGTGCCTTGTAATTAGTTGCTTGATGTTAGTAACTCCATAGTTAGTAATGAGTGATTCTTGTTTCTTGGGGATTGTTCGTTGGATGAGTGCTAGTTGAAGGGTGATGCCTAATGTTAGTGTGGTGATGAGGGTTTGATCCAAAGTTTGTATGGTGTTGAGATTGCAATGGTTTGATTGAATGAGTTGAGTATTTGGTTGAGGATGTGAGTGATGAGTGTGGCTTGATTCTTGTGAGAGTGTTTTAGAATGTGTGAGGATGATTACTTTTCAGATTGATTGAGTGGATGTGGTTTGTTTTTCCTTTGTCATTAGGGTTTCATTATGGCTTGCTCAAACGAGCTTGTAGTAGATGACTTGTTTTGTGTGGAGTAATGGATTGTTAGTAAGCATCATAAATGCTTGATATGCAAGGGCGAAAGAGGTTGCTTGCATGATTTCACTTGTGGGATGTTGAGAGGTTAATGATTTCTTGTACCATTATGCATGCTCATTTTTGTTGATTGATTGGTTGCTGATTTTTTAGCCATTACATCTTTTTGGCCTGTTTTTTTTTTTTTTTCTACAGACTTTCGGTTCCATTTTCTCTCAACTGAATCGTTAACTTGTCAATCACATCGTTCATATTTTAGTTTTGCTCTTACCTTCAAGCGAACGGTGATGGGGCTTGGTTAGTTAAATCATTTATGGTAGTGAACCATTTTGTATGACCTCAAGTAGGGAGATGGTTTTAAATTAAAGCAATAGTATGATAAAATGTAGTTCGTATGCCTTGTTTGGAGAACGAATTACTTCTCGCTACTTTTTCGACCTAGTAATCACTAGCTGAATTCAAGAGAAGTCTTGAAGCCAAACACCTTACTAGCATTAACTTGAAGTTATTATTGAACTGTATTCTATAAACGAGTAAGAAAACATTTTTATACATACACTATACTTCGCTAGGATGGAACTGAACAATAATAAAATGTCAAGTTTGGTAGCGTTTTTTATTTTTGTCATTTATAAAGAGTGTCAACTGGACCCGACCTCTGTGAAACACCAGAGTGGGCCGTCCACCATCCGTGGTTGAAAAACACCACCTTGGTTAAAGCGTCACACTAGTCACACCCGCCGTTGGTACTGTCTAGCGAAATACCTAGACCCGACGGTTGGCGAAAATACCACCGCTTATCAAACAAAGCGGTGTGTATAACTTGCACCCCACGAGCACTCTATACAGCACGGAAAATAACTAAAAAGAGGATACCGCGCATCCATTTGACGAGCATTGATATTGCAAGGTCTTTTTCTGCATGCTCTATGATTGTTAATAAAGTATGGACATCGCTATGAAGTTTGCAATTGTCAGCCTCTTACACCCCATATGATCTGCCAAGAGCCTAGCCCCACCCATTGAGGGTCGCACGACCTCAAAGACACGTATTTACACGCTGTGGCCTACATGCATAGTCCTAAAACTTAAAGGTAGTATCCTAATCTTAAAGGACCAATCCCTAAGGAGTTAAGGACAAGTTCTTAGGACTCAAAGGATGGTATCCTAAAGACATAAGAATAGTATCTTAAGATATAAGGGTAGCTCCTAAACACGTAGGATATGGGATTTTAGTGGACTAAGGATGTCCGCGATCACCGTGGCCACAATCCGCTAACACCCTCATTATAGGGACAATGCCTTGGAAATGAAGGCAATACTCTAAACCACCAAAGGATGCCCTAAGTCTCATCTCCCAAAGGCCATTTGAAAGTCAAACATATTGTTAGCGAGATCCTAGCGCGATTTAGCAATCAGAAGTTTGTATGGAACCGTGACCCTAAAAAGCTAGTGAATCATTGCATCAAAAGTACTAGCAGCCCCTCCTTATAGTCATACTTCTGAGGAGCCTGAAAAACTCTCATTGGCTCGGGAGCACGGTATAACAGAGGAAGCCCCCAGGGTTGGATGTGGCAAGACCTCCGTTACTCATGTAGAGCATAACCACCATCAGTAGTGGTGCCCCTTGACTTTTTAGGACTTTTTGGTGGGATCAATCCCCTGCCAAAAATTGCCCTAACATTGGTGCGTCTACTAGGAGGAATTTGATAATGGGCTATTGTTTGAAGGGCGATTATCTATATGTAGGGCTATGAACTGTACAAATTAGCCATTTGCGGTTGCTTATGTTATTTGA
>MU834794.1:0-44177 GCA_029204225.1 Diphasiastrum complanatum
CAACCCATAATTTCATCAACTACACCCTGGTTAAAAATCTTAAACTACCAGAAGTACCTAGTCAGCATAGGTACATAGTTTCATTAGCTAAGGGTGAAGATAAAAAAATATGGGAAACTATGGTAAGTAAGTTAAATCTTGGTATTCAAGAGTACCAAGATGAAATAAACTTTCAGATAATGCACCTGGATCGAACAGATATTGTTCTCGGGAGAGATTGGCTCTACAGTTTAGGACCTTCCCTCCACAGAAACTATCAGGAGAACACCCTCAGCTTTCAGCATAAAGGCCGAGAGATCCAGTTGCATGGGGAGCATCATGTCCCCAACAGCCCTATGGTCTGCAGTTCAGAACTCTGTCAGCTAATCGGAGACGAAGACCATCAGGTATTCTTATGTGACTTTCAGTTTATTCCTGAAGTTTCTATTTCCAGTTCTATTCAGCAGAAAATCAGTAAATTAGAAACTTTATTGTCTAAATTTAAAGATGTTTTTCCTGAAGATTTGCCACATGGTTTACCACCTAGCAGAGAGGTAGATCATGTAATAAACCTAGTACCAGGTACAGCACCTGTTTCTAAACCTCCGTATCGGGTCAGCCGAACAGAGGATGAAGAAATAACTAGGCAGTTAACAGACTATCTTGGGAAAGGCCAAATTCAGACCAGTAGTTCACCATGGGCCTCACCAGTCCTATTGGTGAAAAAGAAGGAGGGGTCTATGCGTCTTTGCGTAGATTACAGAGCCCTCAATAAAGTCACAATTAAGAATAAATACCCTATGCCTCGGGCAGACGAGTTGTTTGATCAACTCGACGGGGCTAAGTTTTTCAGCAAAATAGACCTCAGATCGGGATATCATCAAGTCCGTATAAAATCGGAAGATGTCTCGAAAACAGCTTTTAGGACTCGTCACGGTCATTATGAGTTTAAGGTGATGCCATTTGGGCTCACAAATGCTCCAGCTACCTTTATGACCTTGATGAACAGTGTCCTCAGACCATACTTGGGTAAGTTTGTAGTCGTATTTTTTAGCAGCCAGAAACTTTTTAGACCTAAACCAGATGATAGAACATGCTAAGCGTAGCATTAGGCAGTCCCAGGATCGAGCCAGGCATTATGCAAATCCACACAGATGGGATGTGCAGTTCTCCACTGGTGAGAAAGTCTACTCCAGTTGACTCTAAAACCCTCAAATCAGGAGTGTGTGCTAAGTTGTCTCCAAGGTATTGTGGTCCCTTTACCATTAGTAAGAGACTAGGCGAGGTCACCTATGAACTAGAACTCCCACACAGCAGTAAGGTTTTTCCAGTCTTTCATGTAAGTCAGTTACGAAAAGCCTTAACCAGATCAGACAATCTGGTAGGGGACAGTGTTCTAGTTCTCCCATTGGATCCTCAGCAACCTCCACATGAACCAGAGGAGATTCTTGATAGTAGAGAGACGCAGAGTCGTCATACTCTATACCGAGAATATCTGGTTAAGTGGAATGATCAGCCTGTTGAGAATGCCACTTGGGAAAGAGGCAGCGTTCTTCGCAAGATTTTTCCAGACTTTGTCTTAGAGGACCAAGACAGTTCTTAAGGGGGAGGGAGTGTTACGAGCTCGTAACCAGTGCCGAACCCTAGAGAACACAGATAGGTCAGATACCACAGTCAGGGTCGTGTCCAGTGTACATGACCAACAGGGCAAGACAGTGTGAGTAGTGTGCCCCAGCACGGTCCATAGCCATGGCGGGCCTAACACAGCCTAGGGACCCTGTCAGCAGGATAGGGCCCCCAGTTGGGTCCCGACGTGCAGTCGGCCACGTCAGTGCCACGTGGCCGACACTTGGCAGTAGCATGCTACCAGTCCTCACACTGGGCTAGGAGGGGCTTACTCTATATCAGGGAGTAGGCAAGGTTGGGTGGATCAGTTAGTGTTTGCCCTACTGTGGTGTTAGGATCTATTACAGAGACCTAGAGATTCTGGGAGGGGGGGGGCTGAGTTCGCTTTTTGTAGACAGGAGTGGAGCATCACAGGCAGTCGTCGGCTAGGCATCATCACAGTGGGTAGGGCCATCCCAGGGCGTTGGATCACACCCACCTGACACACAGACACGCAGGGGTAGACACAGGAGTGGGGGCAGGCAGAGGGGGGGCAGAGGAGGGGAGAGAGGCAGAGGCAGAGGTAGAGGCAGGGGGAGGATCCAGAGCCAGAGCACGCAGTAGAGAGCCAGAGCACACGGTAGAGCCAGGGCCACACCACGGCATATGGCTCCCTCTAGTTCTGATTCATCTACAGACCCTTGGGATCTGCAGTCAGGCACAGATTCAGATGATGGTTCCTACCATGACTCTGACGAGCCTTAGTTGTGTAGTTTTCATTATGTTCATGGAACATCATTGTACTCCATTTTGGTGCCATGTGGCCCGATATTATATATTACGATGATCCTATTCATAGCAGTGTAACGATTCAGTACTGTTCTTTGAGAGAGAGAGAGAGAGAGAGAGAGAGAGAGTATGGTTGAAAAACGATTCCATATGGTTGAAAAATGCTTCAGTACGGTTCAGGACGATGCAGTATGGTGATTGGTTCAGAACACTTAGCATGGTTTTTGTTTAGCATGATTCAGCATTTTTGTTTAGTTTGTTGGATCTGAGAGATAACGAGAAAGAGAGAGGGAGAGAGAGAGAGACAGAGACAGAGACAGAGAGAGCGAGAGAGAGACAAAGGGAGTTAAATTTTGGGGCATCATGTTTTTTTATTAATGCACCTGGGAGTTAAAGCGTAAACCTAGGAGTTAATGCACCTAAACTAGACCATCCTGCACCCGAAACGTTCGGCAAAATACACAGTAATTATGCTCTTAATTAGAGCTTTCACCTAATACCCATATTGCACAACAAAAAAACCAAAAAAAAAAAAATTTAAAAACGTTTCTGGAAAAATATTCAATATTTCCGAAACGCGTTCTGAACGCGTTTCAGAAACGCAGTGCAACTATGATACTAACCTAGGTTTACTAGGTAGCTTATCCCTTTGCTTGAAAATAAATTCATGGAAAGTAAAGAACCCTCTAAATAAATTATGCAGTTCTAGTTGGCCAAGGTTACATTATCAAGGATTGCTCTAAAATAGCTGTAAGCAACATAGGGATCAAAACAAACATTAATAACTACAAAACTGACACTCCAAACCTTGTATATTCTTGATATGGTGATAAGACCTCATCTAAAGAAATATGTGTGCCCAAAAGATGCTCCAAACATAGACACATTTAACAAAATAAAGATAATGTAATAATTTGATATTGAACTATGACATGCATAGATACACTTACGTACATCTTTGTAAAATCAGCTTTCTTTTGCAATTCTGTGCTTTTCCTTATTACAAACCAGAACTAAATGAAACATTAGCTTACTGCATATGACTCATAAATAGGAGTTCAATTTTATCCTCGTAGATCTAAAATAACTCTTCATACGTGTCTAAGTTGATAGCAATATTCAGGACAACATTACAACATTTACCTCATCAAAAGTTTCCTTGGAGGCTGCAACACGCACAGCTTCCTTAAAGATCTCTGTCACATCTTTGAAATTCCCCATTTGATTGCTCAAATGTGACAATACTGCTTACTCAAAACTTCTTTCCCCCATATTCCAATGGCTTGGATTAAATAGACGTGTAGTCGGAGTTCACAATTAAACTACAAATAGCAAGATATCTTCCCTGTAATGTGCAAATGGAGTAGTCAGACTAGATTGGATTGCATAGAACCACTAGCATAAAGTGCACATATGATAGTAAAACTAAACAGATGAATTGATGAATGTAAGCATCAATTTTAAGGCCTTACACACGCTGAAAAAGCTTCACATTCATGTCATTCACTTGAATGAGGTAATATTTTTTGAAAGGATTTGTATTTAGAGAAGAGGACCAATGTAAAAAAAGGAATTTCTCATTTCCAAATGCCCAAACATGAAACACCAGGAGGCTAAACATTTTTTTTTTATCATGAAATGCAGCTATCAATCCAGCCCAAAATTCTCAACCAGAAAATATACGACCCCAATCTCAGGCAACTTTGTTATGAGATAAAAAGGTGATAATTAATAATTAAAAAATCCTAGACTTCAAAAAATGACAACTCCATTTTTTTCCTTATGTAAAGCAGGTTGCTAATAAAGTTCATAAGAACAATTTGAAGAGCATATAGAACCAATCTTTTGAGTTATTCAACTTCACTTTGAAAATGATTCATATATAATGTTTTGAAATGAGAATGCATTTATACAAGAATGCTATCATATGCTCTCTAACCACTATATCAAAACTTATAAACTCTTGTCTAGGTATCTTCAAAATATGAGCATCCTTATCCATGGAAAGCTACACAATCAAGGTGTTGGTGACAAAGGATACAACAAAAAAAGCTACAAATTTTATAAATATGTAATGGGACCAAAGACACCAAGTACAAGATAAGAAAGCTCTCATAAACTTAAGAGGAATCCAACAACTTATAAGAGGAAGGTTTGTTGAAGCTAGCTATCATGTGCTGAACTGAAATTTTAGAATTATGAATCTCAACAAGAGCGGAGTCTAAAGTTGAATATCCCTTATGTACCTAAACTCTAGCAAAGGCAAGGTAGTAGATACATTGACAGTCAATCTACTTTGAAATGAGAAGAGTGTCATCAGTACACAATCAAGATAGACATAGCAATCATTACATTCAATTACAGTGAATTTGACACAAGTGAGATGCCAATGGATTAAAAAGATTGATGCTAGAGCTTAGCAAGCTCTTGTGTAGAAATTGGGTCAAACCTACAGAGAGAATGATCAACTCGGCTTGATATAGTTTTTTTAATCTTTGTGACTGGATAAAAAATGGGACAAAAATTTTCTAGAACTATTTTAATCATGCAGCAAGTCAATCATTCGTGTGAGTCAAATCCTGAATATTGTTCTATCATTAAGTGTCAGACAGGAAGATTATACAATAGTCAGGATGGAAGCTAAACTGCAGAAACCAGCTACAGCAGTGGAGAAAAGCAATATTTAAAAATTTACTTTGCGTTGACAGAGATCATCTGGTGCATTGGAAAGTCGTAGTACATGCTGCTTTGCCAGCCATTAGGCTGATGTTTAAAAAATCGGATCTAACATAGAGGTTGGTAAATGGATAACGAAATTGCAAGAACTAGAATACGAAATCAGACCTAAGGGACCTAGGCACAACTTACTATTGAGCACACGCAAACTTAATAAAAACCTGTTGAAGATGGAAGGCAAAAACAAATCAACCCAAGCAACAGGGAGTGAAGCAGACAGGCTTAATAAGGACTGTGCTGAGCTGAAAATTATCTCAGGACCATGTTGCTGCTTAAAAATACCTCAGGGTTGATAAGGATTATTCAACTGCAGAAAACAGGCCCAGGGTTGATAAGAGACCCTCTAGGGCTGATAAGGACAATCCAACAAGAAATGAATTTATTCACATTGGCCTGCAGCACAGAGGTACAGTGACGCTGAAATGCAAGATGATGAGTGTGGGAGTTAATCATACTTTGTAAGGAGTGAAGCACTACCGTAGTCATATGAATGCTGGGCTCACTATTTGTCCACACGGTTGTTTCCTAAAGGATTGACTTTGGAAGAGAAAAAAACACTGAGAATGCAAGCTATGAAGTTTACTCTCATCGATGAGAAGTTTACTCTCACCGATGGGACTCTGTTTTTTTAGATTCGATATCTTTTAGGACTGATGATTTTTATGGGGTCCGTGTTACCAGAGAGAAGTGCCGTTCATTGTAGAAGAATGTGATGATTCAATGTGCAACGGATAGTTCTCAAAACAATTAAGTACGCATATTACAAGCAGAGTATTGGTGGCCCTAGATGTTCAAAGATTCGAATGAGTATAGCAAAAAGTGTCGTGTGCATTAAAGGCTGAGTAGGACCATAGTTCCCGTGAACTGTGGACGATTCACCATGGTTCTTGGAACCGTACAGTGAACCGTACGGTTCATAAAGTTTTTGACCAAGAACCGTGGTGAACCGTGAATTAATTTTTTTTTTTTTTTTTTACCATAGGTTTTGTGGGGAAAAGGCCAAAAAAAATTAATTAATTAATTACATGAACCGTACCACGGTTCATGAACCGTGGTACAATTCACCCCACGGTTCCCAGGACCCACGGTTCTGAGAACCGTGGGTTCTATGAGTAGGACGAACAACTACAAAGAGATTGTTGAGGGTCATAATAGCCTTGATGTGTCTTGAGAAATGGGGAATGGACTTTGTGTGGAATGTCCACCCGTCTTCAATCAGCAGGAGAATTATATCACAGCGGCCACTGATTATTTTACAAAGTGGGTTGAAGAAAAACCGATTGGAAGGGATGTGACTAAGGAAGTAGCAAAGTTCCTCATGGAAAAAGTCGTATCCAAAAGAAGTTAGTATTTTTGTGAGCCAAACAAAAAGATAGTTAACGAAAGCAATATCCTTTGAGCCCAATAAATCAACGTCATAATTTAAAAGCCAACAACCAACTGGAAAGCACGAACAAGTATATACTAAGCATCTTAGGAAATTTATGTCCAAAGGAAAAAGAGTGTGAGATTTAAAAGTGAAATTGGCATCTTGGGCTTACAACACTAACTTCAAGCGAACAACACGTTACACTCCTACTTCTTAGTGTACAAAGTGCAAAGTGTATATCAACAAAGTGAAGTACTAGATTGGAAGGTATTCCCAACCCTGCAAAGCAGAAAGTCAACCAGTCAGAACAGTCAAGCATGTGGGCAATATGGCACTTTGATGGGGCCAAAAGGGTGTGGCATCATAGGCATCAGAACTTTGGAAGGATCACTGTATCTTGGTGGAGGATTCACATGTAACATGCAAGTACAAAGCATTGATTACAGGCTTGAAATTTGCACGGAAGGATCAGCAATAGCAAGATGGCTGAACTCAGTAGGAAATTATAGGATTCGGTCAACTTTAAGGAGTACGCATTAGGGAAAGGATATAAAAATGTCATCGCTCGAATAATAACTAGCATAACAAAGACGACATGCAATCTTCAACCCTATGGAGTCCAACCACAAAGTCTTCGACCATGAACTTCATCATGCACACGTGGACTAAATGCTACGGCATTTATGCTCAGCACCCTAGATTAGGTGCAGTCCACATACACAAAAATATGTCCACATTAGTTTTCGACATCAATACAATGCCCGACATAGTGAGTTTCTATCGCTTCTTCGAAGGTTAAGATGGATGGCTTTGTTCCACTCTGACGAGCAAAAACACAAGGCCTGGGCTTGTTCCACTCTGCCCTGCTACAAACGGAAGGAATGGAGATTGTTGAACTAGAGTGGGCTTTGGGAAAATTTGAGAAAGACCTACGGAACCAGCTGAGGAGGTTTGAGTGTGAACTAGGCATCATGAGGGACCACGAGATACAAGCTCCCCAACTCCAAGCCACTTCTTTGACTCAAGCACACCTTGGCATGAGAAAGGAGAGGAGAGCCCCCGGCCCCTATAAATACTTGAGGAGGAAGAGATTGGCTATATGCATGGGATGACAGCAACTCAAGAACTCAAGTAGAACCATAGAACAGTGTTCTGAATTTTTAGGTCATTCTGGAGCGAAACTTGTTTTTTCCTTTTGGTTTTCTTTGTAAATTTTTCTAAGTGTCTTAGGGGGGAAAAAACCTAGAAAGTCTCAAAAAAAGGATAAGTAGTAGCTATTAGGAATACTAAAATATATGCGTATTTGCATCAGAACCTTCAACCATGTTTGCTTTGCTACATTTTTTGATCACACAAAGCACTAAATAACATTGAACGACCCTTGTACGTCTACAATCTATGGTTATGGGACCAATATCAATGCATCTAGAAGATGTTTTAACATATCTTTAAGTCTTGTTGGGAATTCTTCTATCGATTCGTACGTTGTTGCACAACATACAAGGTATCATCTTTTGTCTTATATCCAACATCCACCTGCCCTCATTTGCTTCTTGTTGTCATTTCATTCCAATTATGGCCTTTTTGAATCATCAGCTTGCTAACATACAAAGTTCTATTGATGCATTGCCTACTCTTGAATATCTGTAATACCTTCCTTCCCTCTTCATTCCTCCATTGTCCTTTCTTAAGGATATTTCTTCTTCCGAACCTCCAGTTCTTGCTGAATGTCTTGCTTACCTTGCATATGCTACATACGCTAGCAAACTAGGTCCTCATGACATTCATTTACGTTTACAGATTATTGGCAAGAAAATTGTTGCCTTAGTAGATACCAACACACATGCTTTTACTAGCATCGTACTATTTCTTGTATTCATGCTATGATTGCGGTTGCTCACTTTCCTTTGCGAATCAATCTTGTTAGTTCTCGTTCATTTTAAAGTACCCACATTCTTAAAGCTCTTCCATATGGCATTGGTAATTTTATTGGCCAAGCCAAATATATCGCTATTGAGCGATATAATATTATCCTTGGAGCTAATTGGTCTTTAATTGCCTTGAAGATGTTACCCTCGATTTGTCTAATCAGCATATTTGTACTACTCATGATGGTCATCACTATACTTTCCATGGCATTGATTCTCAAGCTTATTACCAAGGTTACAAGCCGATTCGAATCGACCGATTCGACCGGTTCGAACCGGCCAGGCTGGTTCGAACCGGGAAAAAAAAAATTCCAAAACAATTTTTTGGCTTTTTTTGGGGTTTTTTTTTTTTTAAATCTGGTTCGAACCGAAATTCAGTTCGAACCGGCTCCGAATGGTTCGAACAGTTCGAACCGGCTCCAAATGGTTCGAACGATTCATCCGAGGTTCGAGCTTCGAAACGCGATTTGTGCAACTATGCTTATTACTCCCCCATTTCTACCAATTTCCAAACAATATCTACGAGGACTCCTTAAGCCTATTGCGCACCTATTATCTGTAATCATGTTGAAGATGATTCTTCTATGTCTTCCTCTTTCATTCTACCTAACATATCAACTTTATTGCACAAACATTACCTCGGTTTTAAGGAACCTCCCCATCTACCACCTTCATGTATGTTAACCATCATAAAGATATTCTTCCCAGTTTTGTCTTCTCATCCTCCTTATCCTATGACTCATTAGGAAAAAGCTAAAGTCCAAAAACAGGTAGCCGATTTATTGCATCACATTGTGGTGCCTTCACAACGAGAATAAATAGAGAATTACCAGTTTTCGATAGTAAAGGGGACATGTTTGAAAAAAGTGGAGTTGCTTTGAAGTTTGAAAACAGCCTAATGTTTTTGTAACAAAATCATGATTCTTTCAAGAAAGAAATGTGATTCAATGAAACCTTAATGCTTAGCATATTTGGGAGGCTCAGCCAGGTACCAAATTGGCCTTCTACAGGTGTACTGACTTAGGCACCATACCTGGTTCTAGAAATTTCTCTCTGAGATTCCCACTTGGCCAGTTGTGGGTATCCCTTCATCTCTGGATTGAATTTGGCAAATATAAGGCTACTCCTCGAGAGGACATGAGTTGGAGACTAGGTTTGACCAAGGATATTCATATTCAATCAGAGGAGCATTTTATCTCCAGATGCCCACCTCATTACACTTACTCAAAAATCAGCCAGTCACTCTTTGGTCATTGATCGAGTTCGAGGATAAATCATGTATTGCTCTCATACTTAAAGAAATATCCATCTTTAATAATACATCACTTCATACCAGAGCCCTGCAATATGCAGAGTCAGATTACCACCTTCTTCATGAGGAGACAAGAGGAAAATGATGAGTCGGATGACGACTAAATTTTTGCTTTCAGACATCAGATCCCACATCAGAGCACTATGCTAAGATGTCGATAGCCGAGAGTTATAGCCCACAAAGTATGACAGCGCCATAGGGGTCAAAGAGTTTAGAGACCTCAGCGACACATTACTCACTCTCATACTCAAACATCTACCATATCTATTGTTTCAGCAAAAATCTCTACTTTCTTCCCGTTGGTTAGCGGGAGGCACATGTTAGCCCAAAAGTTAGTTCATTCCACATATGTAGACTGTCAATCTTATTTAGTGTGTGAGTTTTATCATGTTTTAGCATGCTTATCGTTCATGAAGACGTTGTATACGGTTTGACAGTGCTATACAAACTTGACATGTACTTTTCAGGCCTTAATGTAGTTTAGGGTACTCAAAAAACATTAATGAAGCTTTCTTTCTATATTTATTTCTAGTTCTTCCTCTTTCGCTCTATTTGACATATCCTCTTTATTGCAAAACATTACCCCATTTTTGAGGAACCTCTCTCTCTACTGCCTTCACGTGATGTTAGGCATCGTATAGATCTTCCTGGTTTTGTTTCTACTTCTCGCCCTCCTTACCATACGTCTCCTCAAGAAAAAGCTTAAGTACAGAAACATGCAACCAATTTACTGCATCGTGAACTTATAAGTCCTAGTCATAGTCCTATTGTTTAACTTGTTGACAGAAAAGAAATGGTATGAAGTATGTGTATGATTCATTATCTTATATGTAATCATTACCCTATTCCTAATATGAACGATCTTTTAGACCACTTAGGGAGAACTTCTCTTTTCTTTGATATTGATTTGCACACTCAATTATGCGTCCATCATTAAGACTAGCTTTTGACTACCTCAAATTCCGTGTTCTATCGTTTGGGCTTCCTAATGGTCTTGCTACTTTTCATAATGTTATCAATAAAATTTCCAAACCCCTTGTTGGCTGAGGGCTTCTATGTCCTTGCTTATTTTGATGATATGCTTGTTCTTAGTCAAGATGTTGTGACTCATCTTGTGCATTTGAATTCTATTTTTCAGCTCAATTGTATGTCAATTGGTGCAAATGTACATTCGTTGTATCTCAAATTCTTGGTTTCTTTGTTTCTCATGGCACTATGAGATTGAATCCCTCTAAAACCCATTCCAGTTAGACCTAGACTCGACCTTTCGATGCTCATGATGTACATATGTTTTTAGGTCTTGCTATTTATTTTTGTGATCATTAATCTCATTGGATGTAGCTTCAGACTTCTCATAACAATCTTCACTATTGCTTTCAAAAGAATAATGCTAGTGTTGACACTCCTTCACGTCTACCCACTTTCAGTTGTGCACTACCTACTATTATTTCTGCTTGGTTTGATGCACTTCCTGAAGTGTACTCTCATTTGCCTCATTCTTAAGACATTTATCTTATTCCTAAGTCTTCCACTAGTATCCCTAATTATGACTATACACTACTTTTTACACCCTAGCTCATTTTCAAAAAAATTTATATAAATCCATGTTACGTCCACCCAAGACAATACCCAACATAACAAAGAGACACCCAACCATAAAGTCTAAGACCATCAACTTCATCAGGCATAGCATGGACCAAATTCTACGACATCCCTACTAACGTCATCAATGCCCTAGAGTCGCACGTAAAATGCACAAACATATGTCCCCATTAGCTTTCATACATTTGTACTCAACCAGCATACTAAGCATACTCAATCATGATGCAGGCTAGCACAAAAAAGCAAAGCCAATCAAATGAATTGCCCGCTATCTCATAGAAAGAAGTAAAGAAATTTTATATTTTCATCACTTCAGCTTGCTCAAGATCTAAACTGCTATTACTCTACTTTAGATTTGGACAATTGATAAAGCTTTTGCTGATGAATGAGTTTGTGATAACAAGAATATTCAGATAGAGTATGTAATTCCATTATCAGTTGTGGCTGGAGGATATTAGAACATGCCATAAAATTTGGCAACTTATACCTGTATTAGCAAAATGACGTTCCGAAGCAGCAGTATTTTTGTCTTTAGGAGTTGTGTGATGGAGTGTGAAGAAAACATTTGTTCATGCAAAAAGCAGATATCAAGACTTATCCAATCAAAGTAAGTCATAGCTTGTTGCAAGAGTAGCTTGAGAGCTACCTTTGCATGTCACATGCAATGATCAAAGGCAAAGTTACAGCCGCAAACATTGTTTCCCATCTTTTCCTAGCTTGGTCATCTTGCATGTGGGCATGTGGGTTGTGGATCCATTGGGATCTGAGCTTACGTTTGCCTATTCATGTTATTCTCTTTCCTAGGACTCTAGTTAGCGATGCATGATTGATCTTGTGATAATGTCACATGCAATGATCAAAGGCAAAGTTACAGCCGAAAACATTGTTTCCCATCTTCTCCTAGCTTGGTCATCTTGCATGTGGGTTGTGGATCCATTGGGCTCTGAGCTTACGTTTGCCTCTTCATGTTATTCTCTTTCCTAGGACTCTAGTTAGCAATGCATGATTGATCTTGTGATATACGTGAGTATATTATGATTTCATGATTTTTTGCATGCAATCTCGTTGGATGCAGGTTGAGATTCGTGGCGATAGATTTTAAAAAAGTATGCAACTATTGGGAATGGATCAGATATGGGTCTAGGATGCTTGCGGAGATAATTCCTATTTATGACCACTATGCAACCAACTCTCTACTTGTTAAGGAGAAGGCAGATGCTTGGTGGCAGCAGCTACGCTCCTATAATGGGAACGTGTTGCATGGTTGATAAAACTAGATCTAACCAGTCTAGTAGTTTGAGTCTTTATTTGTACTACATGTGAATGATTCTACACGATATAGCTTGGAGGGTGAAGCATGTGCCCAACAATAGGTCGTGACCTTGCCAAGCATAAATTAGCGTGCTATGTGATTGTTAGGGTTTTTAGCATGCATCCATCTATGGTGGGGCAGTTCACGTGACTTATATCGTGTTTACGGTGCTTGTGCTAATTTCTGCATTATAATAAAATTTGTGATAAATTGTTACAATTGTTGATAAACATGTTTCTCATTATGAGGGATTTTGTAATCGTCATCCCCAAGAGTCAAGACATGTGCCACAATGTACTTCTGGTGCTCATTTTTCTCATGTTAATGGGGATTATATTTTTCAAAATTGCTTGCTTGTATCAAGCCATACTTCTATTGGCCTTGTATAAAGAATAGATTTGCCCAACCATCTTGTCTTCTTCAACATTGGCCTATACCACATCTACGATGGACCAATATTTCTCTAGATTTTATCTTAGGCCAACCTAGAATAGATTGTGATCATGATAGTTGTCTAGTTTTAGTCGATCAAACCTCTACCTCTACCTGTATCGCTACCTTTGCCCCTGCCTTTGCCTCTACCTCTAGGTCTACCAAGGCCTCGCCGGGCCACTGCTCCCTATGCATGTGATATTGGTGCTTGCGCCTAATAAGTCTCTAGCTTAACAAGCAAATCCATTAGGCTTACCCTAGCTTTGCTTACAAGTCGTGTAAGTTGGGCTTGTGTCTTGGTCAATGTCAACAAATCCCACATCCTCATGAATGTCCATTTCCATCTCATCATCCAAGAGCTCCTCCTCATCAAATCCCTCCTTATCTCCCTCCTCATCCTCATCCCCACCCTCCTCTCTTGCATACTCTACATTGGCCCTAGCCATGGACCTAGTGGTCCTGGGCTGCCTCCTATCATGTCGTGCCAACTCCCAATGATACTCTAAAAATATCTCATCATCAGCTGCATCCTCTGTTTGTGCATGGCCCACTGTAATGTCTATGGATCGCACTCCTCGGGGTTCACCTAACCAGGCTTATCATCTCTCTGCATGTGCCTGACAAGCCTCAGGTTGATCATGCAGTGAACCAACCTGTTCAGCTAAGGAATGCCGAGCCTGATGTGTCTCTTCGCGTGCATAACTGGAGAGCCATCCTAGGTTCAGCACGAGCATGCCAAGTGCTGGCAGACACCGAGCTAGCGCGGGGACGAGCTTCCTGCATTCGGCCTGCCATTTCTAGCAAAATGGTCTTGAGCACCATGATCCCTTTCAAAAACAGTGAATCCAGTTCTGCACATGGGGACTGCACATGGGGAACCCTAAAAAAATCGAGAAAAGTTGGCAAAGCTGCATTTGTTGTGTGGGCATTGGATCAGCGCTCCAGCAGGCAGCCCTGCTGCGGCTGAGAGCTCACTGTCATCGCCTCTCCTACTGTTGTCTTGAACGTGCAGCCACCATCGCCGCACAATGTTGTTCGCACCATGCAAAATCAGCACAACACTCGCTAGCACAAAGGGCTCAGTATTAACAAAGACCTTGGGCAATAAAAGTTGGCAATCATGAATGTAAACGCATTTTTAAGAGCTACGAGTGAACACAAATTCCCCAACGTTGGCCAGCAGTGTAAGTTTAGCTTGAATTTCAAATGGTCAATATCTGACACCAAAGAAAAGAGAAAACAGCAAGCAACTGTCGCCATGAATCAAGATTTGATTTGATTAGAATGACTTCTAGGATCTATATTTGAATTGAACAACTGCTCTGAGCTTAAAGTTCACAATTTCTATATGAGCTTCCAAATAAGAACTCGGGATCGGCTATCCATTTCGGAAACTAGAGAGTAAAGAGATGGATACATCACTATTAAAAGCATATTACTGATTTTTGTTTGAAGTTTTATGGCGGAGTCATGCTCTGCTTCAATCGAATCTTCAGAACAGAAGTCTAGACTAAGAATCTCATGTTTAATCTGCTTGTAGCTAAGTGCAAGAGGTCCATTCAGAACCGGAGAAACTTTACATCTTCAAAAGCATTTGGTCTCTGCCACTTGAACTCACCTAATCCTGCAACGGCCGCTTCCTTACCAAAAAAATCAGCACTCCTGGAAACCGATCAACCGTTGTTGATCCAAACAGCCAAGCGCGTGCGCGCGCGCGAGAGAGAGAGAGAGAGAGAGAGAAAGACGTTGTCCTATCCGCGCGTGGTGATCGCAGAGAGCAGAAAGCACCCAAGAGATACAGAGATGCTGAACAGCGCAGCGAGGACGAAGATAAAAAGAGCGAGAGCGAGAGAACGAACGTTTGCTGTAATGAACAAGGGATAGTGGCAAGCCACAAGGGCCCTGCCTTAATAAAATTTGGTGTATAAGCCATTGCAAAATTGTTTTGTTTTTATTTGGCTTTTAGGAATGGGTTTTAGTCATGGTGCATGTAAATGATTGATCCAATAGCATTAAGTTACTCCATGGAAACATCTTCGGTTGTAAGAATTTGTTCAAAAAGTAGTGTAGTTGGCTTCTGATTGCATTTGTTGTGATTGTTTATTTAAGGTTATCTTGATTCATGAATGTTTGTTGGTGGTGTGTTTCTTTTGAAGGATGCTCATCTTCTATATTGTGTGATGTATTCATTTAATGTTTGGTTGTTATCACAATTTATGGGTGTCCCTAAAAACTGGTCATTTTGAATTGGAATTCTTAAAGGCTACAAAATTGTAATTTCAAGTTCCTTGCAAGAACAATAAGATAATTTACAAAAATATCAAGTTCGTGTTTTTGTATTGATATTGTGTTCACAGATTGAATGAAAAGGTGGGCGTGTTTGTAAGTATTCGTGATAGGGATTTGGTGTTGCCATTTTGCATGTGAGGTATAAGTTTCAAATATCTTGTACTTTTATGTACATTTAGTAATAAATTAAAATATATATATATATATATATATATATATATATATATATATATAGATATACATATATGTCTTGTACTGTAGACAAGGCTATGCATGTTAGGCCATTCTTGGTACATTCTTTTGGATTGGAAATCAAATTGTTGATTGTTAGGCCTTGTGCAGAATGTATGTTGCATGCCCTTGCAAGCTATATTGGTAAATGTTTGTGTAATTGTGTTTAAGGACGATGTACATATTTGAGTGATTTTATAAACTAGAGTTTATGTGCTACAAATATTATTTGTTGCATATAAATATGTGGGTGCAAATATAATTTGTTGACCAATTTGTGGATTGAGGATTCAATTTATTGTTGATAGAGCCTGCACCTTGCCAGCAACAGGAACTATAATTGCCCACGACTAAAGGCAGACTAAAAATAATGCTACATTAAAAGACAATAGACCTCAAGGACCACCCAATGGTATGTCCCTATCTTTGCGGTCATCATTTCTGCAAGTGTCTCTTCACAAGCTAGCCCAAAATCAACAAGCTACACAGTCTTGTGATCACCAGTAGGAATAAGCTATTTGTCCAACAAGACCCTCAGAAGCAAGACTTTCTAGGAAAATGGTAAAAAAAAGCAATTATTTTTAATCATGGTTTGATAAAATACAAAATCTGGCAATTATTGAACAAGGTGAACAAAAAAATAAACTATGCCAAATGTGATAAATAAGATCCTAAAGATGTACATGTAAATTGTAAACTTTGTACTTTTAGATATTTGTTCCTCAGTTTACTTTAGCAAAAGATGTCAAGCTTTTGTGCAAAGAACAAATGCCTAAAGCACCATCCTCCCTAATCAAGCACTACACTTCCACTTTAGCCACATACTCATAACAAACCTTTTGAGATTTTAGACCTATTCCCTTTCATTAGCACATCAAATTCAGATGTGAAGCCAACTGTGAAGTGGGATTCTAAGAAACATGAACATGTGTTGATTATGCACGCGAAGCTGCTTGGTTTAGGTTTGTAACCTTATTATTGGAAACGTTTTTTCTCAAACACTGGCCATTTTATCCTTTATAATTGACACAAGAGTTTTTTTCTTGTAACCAACCACGTTATTAATCCGATTTGGTCATTTCAAACTTTCACTTCCTTTCCTTTATTATGTCACCCTAGAAAAATTGTATATGACCTACATGTGACTCTCTAAACAATGTGACGCATTGACTGATATCCTTGCAAAAGTACGTGCAAATTCCACCTAAACCCACAAATTCAAATATTTTAGAAAGTTTGTTGTCATAACTTTATTCGACTGAAAGAAAAAATTCATAATCCTAGTTAAAAAGATCCACAAACCAAATAGGAATCCAAGCAACAAACAATAACTAATAGCTTAGTTTAGGATATTCAAGAAGCTAATAAACGATGACAAACGCATAGAAGAGATAGGTTATTGGCTCATATTACAAGGCCTAAAATCATTGTGCATGATCATGCACTATAGCAATGGCAAACTCAACATGCAGTGTATCGAAGTGTTTGGGGTAAGTATCGCTTGGCATAATTTTAATAGCATTGGAACAACCTTCATAAATGTGTTCCTGCATCAAATTAACCACATTTTCATCAACATGCTTTCCATCCTTGGCTATTGTTTTCCATTAATCGACTGTACTAGGTTAAGATGGTCTCAACAACTTTTTTGATCAATAATCATTCATGGACTAACATGTAACCACTTTGGTCATACGTAGCTCATTCTATCTATTATGGGATCACCTAGAGAATGGGGTTTGCTTCTCAAGCATGTAAGGTTGGCACCCACCTGTAATTTGGGCATGGTAGCTTCTAGAGTTTTTTAATGTATGTGGAAGATGTTCATCGTGTGAATTACTCATTTTTTATATTTTTAGGCATTTTAATCCTAGTTCTCTCTATTTAGGAACCAAGATGGTGGGTGCTCACTACCTTGGAGGATACACGGTTCAGCTAGGTTCAGCCCTTGCACGTTTTCCTTCTCCAAATGCTCGGTGATCCAACAGTAGGCGATTTTTGAACCTTCCAAATTCTTGATATAAATAACAAAAAAAAACAATAGCACCGCTAGTAAGTATCATGGCAAAATTTTCACCCAATGATCAAAAAGTAGAAAAAGTAGCAAACTAAGAAACTATTTCTCAACCAAAGAAGAGACTCCACCTTCAACTTCATGGATGGAGCCCATCCTAGGTTTTTCAATTATCAAAGTGTGGTCAAAATTCCGACCTGGAACACCCTTTGGGCTAGACATGGTGGATTGGTAGTTTTAGGTCCTCAAAATTAGGAATAATGTCTGTGATTTGGTTCATGTTTACTGTCTCATAAATGGTAATGTTTACAGGTTCTCCGAAGTCAGCCTAGAAGAGAACAATTGTAGATTCATATTAACGTAAAAAATAACAATATAGCATGTAATTGGCAGTGTCTTCATGTCAAAACATGATTCGAAACCAACAGTTATAAAATCATGTGCCATTATGCCATAAACAAAACTAGCGTCATGAGAACACGACCTTAACATAAAACACATTTTGCAGTGAATGTGAACGATCTTGTTTACTTTCCATCACCCCACATTTATAACTTTTCAGTTGAAGTCGACACTTTCGGCAAAAACCACCTGAAGCTTTTTCTTGACCACCTGCAAGAATCGGTGTGAGTTTTATAAACTTGTCACTTCACTGGAGTCTAGATAAGTTAATTAATAGGAACTTCTATCTTTCCTTCTAAATGACGGTAGGTACATAATCAAGTAATACACGTAGTCAAGTACATCACAACAGAATCCAATTGACAATAGTAACAAGCCTACAAGTGATATATGCTAACTTTGCTTCCACTATATCCTTGTATACCAGATATATTCATTGTAAAAAGACAGGCCATGTATACATAAATAGTAAGTTAGTAACAAACACACTCCAAACACTTACACGAGTCCTTATAATAAAACAAAGCAATGACCATGAATGCATTCCAGAACCCACAATTGCTCAGATCACAGTAATAAAAAACGCTGGAACGGGAAGACCCAAGCACCTTCCCTCAAGCTATGCACTTTTCCAAAGGAAACAGAAGTGAAATAGAATGACAATCTCAAATCATTCACATCACACTTTGTCGAATATGCTTTTAAAAAAGACACTGCTCCAAATAAGATGCACCATGCATGCACAACGCACATTTATACTGCACATAGCATGTGCCAAAAACACAAACCCACATTGCAACCACCTCAACCACCTCAAACCCACCTCAACCACCTCATAACAACCATGAAAAAGCTCAAATCACACTACCTACTTCTAGTCATTGTCAAGAAATTTACTACGGAAAATGTTAATTCATTAAGAATGCATAAACACAAAGAGAATACAAGATGATGCACAAGATAACCAAAATTAGCAAATACGAGATGCAATGACTGAAAATAGAGCTTGTGATCATTCAAGCACGACGAATCTCCGAAAAGGCCCACACATCAATGATTACAGATTTCGCTTTTAGCAGCAGAAGACTTGCACAAAATCAACACCAGAGGAGCTTGTCTCTTGCTACAAACGTATTTTATTCCTGTAAACCCTACGAATAAACGTGAAAGCCGCTCATCAATCACTAGTTATAGCCCATAACAGCAAACGAAACAAAATAAAAGGTAATTGAAAGCCTCACGAATCCAAAAGTTACCAAATTCTAGAAGCGAAAAGGGCACTATACATGCCTCCAAAGCTCCACTACATAATCTGCACCAATCGAACCTGGCGCCATGCCAGATCGGGGGTCCCGATGTGGGTGACTTCCCTCCAAGCAAGCCGCTCGACATACATCAAACTTGACCAACTCGAAGCTTCGTTACAAACGAGTAACATCCATTCCAAGCAAGCGGTCTGACTTACATCAGACTTAACCAACTGAAAGCTTCGTCACGAGTGCTGGAAGCCAACATAGCGCCACGCCAGACTGGACAGCCATAAACAGGGAACTTCCACCCAAGCAAGCCATCCAACTCAGCCGACAGGTTAGAGCCCGTTCCCCAAGAGCTGAACCCATTCACGTTCATGCAAGGAACACTCAGAACCACAAGCCGCGACAGATATGGAAATAACTGGTTCCTAGACCAAATGGTCCCGCAGCATACCGCTGGCGCCATGGACCGAATGGTCCCGACGGCATACCGTTGGCGTCCCGGGATACGACCCTCAGCTATGTGCCAAGTTAAAAATTTGGAGGCGGCCTTACAACTGGCGCTTTAACCGAACACTGAAACCCAGAAGGTAATCAGAGTCAGTTTGAGAAAAATCCCACTTTATTGATAAATCTGAGAAGGTTACATTTCAATGTGTGACCGACCCTAGTCTCCGGGGCGCTAGCATGCCAAGGCGAGAGCCATGACAACATTCCAGCAAGGGAGGCTGAGACTTGGTTGGAGCTCGCCCTGAGTCGCAACCCGCACTCCCCTATAGTATTGGTGTGATTCGGCACCCCCCCTCATACCAAGCACTCTACCCAAGCTGGTAAAGCACATTTTTCTCTCTCTAGGATTTTCTCTTTCTAGAAAGTCATTTTCTCTCTATAGATTTTATTGATCCCTAGGCTTCCTTTAATCATGCCTAGATCGTGTGAGGTGATTGCACATCGATCTGAGCTCTCTGGACTCCGCTAGAACTGATCAAAGATTTTCAGCCATAGGAACTTGGCGCCGGCTGGATTCTGGTCACAGTGGCGCCAGGAGCGGCGTCGGCGCCGGGAGCAGCAGGGGCGCTGCTGGCGCCGGGGACATAGCTGGCGCCGATGGCGCCGGAAGTAAAGCTTGTAAAGGTAGCTTTACAACAGACTAGGATCCTCTTCAGAGATTGGCAACAAGTTCCATCGAGCCATAATCCTAGCAGATGGGAAGCAAAGTGTTGGAAAGGCTTTTTAACCGAAGAACTCTACTCTAAGTCCGATTAGCTGATTTTATAAGTGGAGGGGGACTATCACACACACCTCTCTCTTTGGGCAGATTTTGAATGAAAGTTGATCAAAACGGGGGCAAATTCAAGGTGACCTAGCCATACTCACACGAGGAAACTGGCAAACTTTGGACCTAATAAGTTGACAAGTTTTTGTTGTGGAAAGGAAAGTTTGTTATAGGCTTTCTCTGGACCAGCAATGATGAGGAAACATATGAGTACGCTGGCTTGTGTTACGTGTAAGGCAACTGATCAATGAAGGAACTGTGAAAGTTGAGTCTTGCATGAGAGACTTGGTATTTCGAACGGACGCTAACGGACAGTTCGCGTTGAGATCGGACTAGTGCAAACTCTTGGTGCATGTGTCTGATTCAAAGAGAGCTACTTGAAGCCAAGCTCGATGTACACTTCTTGTTTTGACTGTGAGGCAACTGACCAGTGATGGAATTGTGAAAGTCAAGTTTTGCGCGACGGACATGGTGCTTCAAACAAACGCGAAAAGATAGTTCATATGCGAATCAAACTGGTGCGACCCTTTGGCTTTCCACGAGGTCAATGGTTACATTTGGGCTGATTCAAAGAGCTACTTCAAGCTAAGTGAGAGGTGCATTGCGGAGTACTCAATCTTTGCCTACCTTAAAGAGCCAAGATGGAAAAGTATCAAGATCAGGCTGGGACAAGGAGAGAAATCAAGGTGCAGAAGCAACAAGGCACGGAGTGGACCATAAAGTGGGCAATCAAACGATAAATCCTTCGGCTCAGGGGGCCTTGATACCTGCGCGGAACTGAACAAATCTGGAGCTCAGGGAGCTCAACACAAAGTGCATCAAGGACAAATCAGGAGCTCAAAGGAGTTCCAAAGTCGAAAGTCAGAAGCGACAGGGGCGAACATTTCAAAGAAAGGCCTCTGTCACCAGTTAATAAGGTTCTCGGGTTTTACGAAAGCGATATCAAATCTACGCTTTTCCCAGACAAAGATATATTTTAAAGTTATGTAATTTTTCAGTACAAAGAGCTGAGCCTCCGACTTGTGGTGTGCCAGCTTCAATGTTAATAAAAAGTGGCCAGTAAATTGAGTACTGTGCCAAGTAGCTTAAATGTATAGTTATTTTAATTGGGAGACACCTTTACTTTAATCTGACATCTGATGAGGACATCAGATTTTATAAAGGTGGGGTGGATGTTGTAAAGCTACCTTTACAAGCTTTACTTTTGGCGCCATCGGCGCCAGCTATATCCCTGACACCACTGTGACCAGAATCCAGCCGGCGCCAAGTTCCTATGGCTGAAAATCTTTGATCGATTCTAGCGGAGTCCAGAGAGCTCAGATCGATGTGCAATCACCTCACACGATCTAGGCATGATTAAAGGAAGCCTGGGGATCAATAAAATCTAGAGAGAGAAAATGACTTTCTAGAAAGAGAAAATCCTAGAGAGAGAAAAACGTGCTTTACTAGCTTGGGTAGAGTGCTTGGTATGAGGGGGGTGCCGAATCACACCAATACTATAGGGGAGTGCGGGTTGCGACTCAGGGCGAGCTCCAACCAAGTCTCAGCCTCCCTTGCTGGAATGTTGTCATGGCTCTCGCCTTGGCATGCTAGCGCCCCGGAGACTAGGGTCTGTCACATACTTGAAATGTAACCTTCTCAGATTTATCAATAAAGTGAGATTTTTCTCAAACTGACTCTGATTACCTTCTGGGTTTCAGTGTTCGGTAAAAGCGCCAGTTGTAAGGTCGCTTTCAAAATTTTTAAGTTGGCACATAGTTGAGGTCGTATCCCGGGACGCCAGAGGTATGTCGTCGGGACCATTCGGTCCGTGGCGCCAACGGTATGTTGTTGGGACCATTCGGTCCGTGGCGCCAGCGGTATGCTGTTGGGACCATTTGGTCCAGGAACTGGTTGTCTCCATATTTGTCGCGACTTGTGGTTCTGAGTGTTCCTTGCATGAACGTGAATGGGTTAAGCTCGTGGGGGAACGGGCTCTAATCTGTCGGCTGAGTTGGATGGCTTGCTTGGGTGGAAGTTACTTGTTTATGGCTGTCCAGTCTGGCGTGGCGCCAGGTTGGCTTCCAGCGCTCGTGACGAAGCTTTCAGCTGGTTAAGTCTGATTTAAGTCAGACCGCTTGCTTGGAATGGATGTTACTCGTTTGTAACGAAGTTTTGAGTTGGTTAAGTTTGATGTATGTCGGGCGGCTTGCTTGGAGGGAAATTATCCACATCGGGACCCCCGATCTGGCATGGCGCCAGGTTGGATCTCAATGTTGGTTTTCGAAACTTCAAGTTGGTTAAGTTTGATCAGTGTTGGCGAGTTGGCTACTTGTATGTCAAGTGGGTTTGGATGGCAAGAGTTGAAAGCTGGGAATCTAAGTCGTGGTTCTTGGCTCCCTTTGGGATGCCTGCGCTACATCAGTCCAGATATACCCAGAAAATCTTAGAAGATTTCAAGATGATAAATTGCAAAGGAGCAAATACTCCAATGCTTGCAGGAACAATCTTGATGAATGAAGATTGTTCAAAGACTGAAGAGGAAAGAGAATTGATGGAACATACACCATACAGGAAACTAATCGGATCACTAATGTATCTTGCAGATAACACATGCCCTGACATTGCTTATGTCGTGTTCAAGATGAGCCAATTCAATACAAATCCAGGCTCGACTCATTGGAAGATCGCAAAACAAATCCTAGCTAGGCATCTCTCAAGGATGACTGCAAAAGTGTCTCAAAAGGGTGTACCATTGTAGTGGGAGGAGCAATTCTCTGGGTGGGGTCAGCAAACCATCGTAGCTCAGTCATCCTGCGAAGCGGAATATGTAGCAACAACAAAGATGGCCAATGAAATCACTTGGCTCAATCAGTTCCTTGACGAACTAGGTGAAACGAGAAATGAGCCTCTGATTTTGCAGGGACAATACATCCGCAATACACCTGACAAAGGATCTCGTGTTTCACTCAAGAACAAAACACATTCCAATCAAGTACCACTTGATAAGGGATCTAATCGAAAAGAAGAAACTGCAGACTACTTTCATTGGACTGAAGAAGATGGTTGCTGACATCTTCTCAAAGGCCTTAGACAAAGGTTTGTTCGAGAAACGGAGGAGCAGTCTAGGAGTCATCAAGATATCACGCTTTGATAGAGAGCTGAAGAAAAAAAGTCTTTCTATCACCAAAGCTCTGCTAGCTCTCGACTCCCAACCTGACGAAGATCTCGAGAAACGAAGACCTCGAAGACAAAATGTTCGCAAACAACATGAACAACAGGAGAAGGTCAAACGACGCAAAAGGAAAATGTTTGTGACACCCGAAGGTTGAATACTTTTGACCTTTGCGCTCCAAAGGACCAGGAAGATCAAGCAAGTACCATGAAGTACACCTGATATGATATGATGACGTCAACAGAAGAGCGTTAGGACGTGCCTAATCCACCACTCTTGTAATCCATGATTAGTTACAGATTGTTTAATCTATTTGATCAGGAATGTTACTCTGAACATATGCAATTGCTAGATACATCAAATACACAGACACAAATATAGAATAGAGAAGTCCGCCAGTGAGCGAGACAATTTAATAAGCAGGATCCATAGAGATCCAAGAAGTCTGCTAGTAAGCGAGACACTGTTCGTGGGAGAACACCACTTTCTCTCACACCAATGCACTATGTGGGTCTGTCACACAGTGCTTAAACAAAGAGGATCAATAGATGATGTTGTAGCTATTATGTACATATCATTCCAAATTGTCTGATCTCGATTGAATTACTATCTGCTTATTATTCGTGTATCTCATTCATTTTGTTCAATCTATTCCGCACATTGGTTCAATCTTGTTGAATGCTGAATTAATTTAAACATAGGTCAACAGTGTCTGTCTACATTCTGGAGGATTGTAGGAATGATATAGCAGGCAGTGACCAGCAATCATATCCAAACTCCATCCGAATTCATGCGCGGTTGTTTCGCCTCGCGTTCGAGTCGCTTCAGTATCGCTTACTAGCGCACGCTTACATGAACCAACTCATCAACCTTCAACCTCCTCATCAACCTATGCATTGTTAGAAATGGTGAACTTCTGCAACTTTGCTGCAACACGAACACGAAGCGAAGGTCGAACGAGAATAATTCACGAAAGTCAACGTCCCTTGACTGGAAGCACGAACAATTTGCGAATCATTCATGAATCGTAGACATGCCTCCAGGACCGCAAACCGCAAAGGGACGAAAAATGAAAAGATACAAAAGAAACAAAATGAGCGAAAGCAAACAAAGGAAACGAAACAAACGAAGGATAATCTTTTGCACTGCCAACTGGTAGCTCAACGGGCTTGGAATTGTAGACTTTATGCCCAACTAAAACGAGTGGCAACTACGAAGAGTATTTGATTAGTTGATTAGCATTAATTAGTCTTGTGATTTCTACATTTAGCCATTTTGTAAACTCCACACCGTGGAGATATAAACTATCCTTTCTAAATCATAAAGATAGATGAGAATAGACAGAATTTCTGTAAGAGACAGAGAGAGAGACGTAGAGAGTAGAGCAGAAAAGAAAAATACTAGAAACTAAAGAGCTGTGCATGAAAGTCTGCCAACGAGCAGAACACATCAAAAGAGCAGAGTGTCATTCCGCCAACGAGTGAGACACTGACGATCTTGCCCTAAAATTAAACTGATAATATTGTCTCTCTATTTTTGTGTATCTCCTTGTCTTGTGTTGTCTGCCTTGATTGTTAGAATGAAATGTGTTCTATGATGTGTAGTCACGTGTCTAGGTTCCTATGAAGCTTCCGCGCAAAAGAAAATTCAAAGACACAAAATCGTTCGCGAATACAAAAAAGAAACAATTTTGCTTTCGCGACACTAAACAGTTTTGCTTTCACGACATGGTATCAGAGCTCACAGGTTGTCACTACACCGGCAGTGATTCTTCTAGACAACACAATATGGCTACAACAATCCAGACTAGAGTAGCAATCAGTCTTGATGGCGCAAATTACGGAATCTAGAAATTCAAAATCAAAACACTTTTGAAGGACGAAGGCATCTAGTCGATGACCGAACTCTCAGAGGTGCAGCCTCCAAAGGGAGACCCGAGGAGAGCTGAATGGATCAAAAAAGATGAGCGTGCAATGGCGATCGTCGTTTTGTCCATAAATGAAGGTCTACTCATGCAGATTGAAGACTGCGAAAGCAACCATGCAGTGTGAGAAAGATTAAAACAGAAGTATGAAGTGAGGACTGCAGCTTCAGTCATGCACCTTCACAATCAACTGCAATCCATACGATGGATGGCAACCAGTTGGATCAGCACATTGAGAAGATCAGAACGATCTTCGCTCAGCTTGCTGCATCAGGACAGGAGCACCAGGTCCTACCACCACAGCAGCTGATGTACCTCATGAAATCTCTACTGACGTCCTATTAGCCGCTGAGAATGCTCATACTGAGTCTACCAGATATGACATTTGACAAATTAGTCAGTCTTGTCGCTATGAGAGACTGATGAGAGACAAAGGAGAGGGAAGCAATGATAAAGAGAAGGCTCTCTTCACGAAAGGAAAGAAGAAAAACAAAACAAGCCAAGATTCAAGAAGACGAAGTCCTCGAATCAACAATCTTCTTCCTGTGATCACTGCCACAAACTAGGCCATACGGCCAACAAATGTCGGTTCAATCCAGCAATACATTGCATGCACTACAAGAAGAAAGGGCATTCTAGATACGATTGCAGATTCAACCCAAAAAGAAAGAACAAAGTTGAAAAAGCTAATGTTGCAGAGTCATCAAAGGATGCTGACAGAGGTGACAAAGCTTTCACGATGCTCGATGAAGTTTTAATTAGCTACACTGAACACGACTACGATGTAGTCATTGATTCAGGTGCAACATCTCACATAACTTGCAAGAAGAAGATCTTGATCGACTTCAGAGAACTCGAAAATAACAGAGCAGTGATTCTAGGTGATGGGAGCAGACATGATGTCAAAGGCATCGGCACTTTACAGTTGCGAACACTGTCAGGCCAAGCAGAGCTACCAGGAGCACTCTATGTGTCTCACTTAGAAAAGATCTACTATCTATCTCCAAGATGGCAGACCATGGCATTCGAGTTTTCTTCAACGACAACACATGCCGCATGATCAAGAAAACGACAAACAAGCTACTAACGGTCGGATGCAGAGAAGGAAACCTCTACCAGGCCAAAATAATCAGCAACTTTGATAGCATATTAAATGCATTTGAAAATGAAGATCAGCTCTGGCATAGGAAAATGTATCATCTGAATATGAGGAGCTTGTATGACATGAGCAGAAAAGACATAGTCATAGGTCTCAAGATTTCAAGGCCCAAAACTGAGTTCTGTGAAGCCTGCCAGAAAGGCAAGCAGCATAGAATCCATTCATGCATGAGGGAAGAAGAGCCAAAGAAGTTCTTGAGCTCATCCACTCTGATGTCTGTGGACCGATGAAGACGGATTCGCTCTCAGGTTCGAGATACTTTTTGACGTTCGTAGATGATTACAATCGAATGACCACGATCTACTACTTAAAGAAAGTGTTTGATTCCTTCAAGAAGTTCGTGGCATTTGTAGAGTGACACACCTCGAAAAAGATACAGATCCTTAGATCTGACAATGGAGTTGAATACAAAAGCAAAGAATTCTCAAGATTCTATGAAGAACAGGGGATCAAACACCAGTTCACTCCTACATACACACCAGAATACAATGGTGTTGCAGAAAGAAGAAAAAGAATGCTAGTCGAAAGAGCCAGATGCATGATGGCACAGGCTCAATTGCCAAGTCAATTTTGGGCTGAGGCAATAGCTGCAGTTGTACACCTGCAGAACAGATCAACAACGATAGCGCTGTACACCTGCAGAACAGATCAACAACGACAGTGCTGTACACCTGCAGCTGTACACCTACAGAACAGATCAACAACGACAGTGCTGGATAACAAGACGTCGTATGAAATGTGGACAAGAAGTAAGCCTGATCTGTCATACGTACGTGTGTTTGGATGTGCAGCATATAAGCACATTCCAAAAGAAAAAAAAAACAAGATTGATGACAAATAAGAGCAAACAATCATGGTCAGCTACTCGAACGGAACACAAGTGTACAGGCTCTACAACCCAACCACAAAGAAGGTTGTTTCGAATAGAGATGTGAAATTCGATGAGTCCACATTCCCTGGACTAAAAGACGAAAGAGGCCATGAGATCTTCACATTGCTGCCTATTCAAGAGGGAGATCGAGGATAGTCATCAAATCAGAATGCAAAGCCGCAGACTCAAGAGCAGTAGGAAGCAGAGGATCAACCCCACAAACAAGAAACGTTTGAACATCGACGAAACAAACCTAGAAGGTCAACGAGACAAAGAAGACCTCCAGACCATTACTCTGACAATCTTCAGTGGAGCGAAGATACACAGTTCGAATACTGCAGCTTCACTGAAGAGCCAACAACATATCAAGAAGCTATCCAGAGTCCAGAGGGAGAATTTTGGAAGCAGCCAATGTCAAAGGAGATCGAGTCGATGAGGCAAAACGAGGCATGGACATTGGAGCCACTGCCAGAAAATAGGAAAATAGTCGACTACAAGTGGGTGTATAAGAAGAAGATGAAATCAGATGGCACCGTTGGCTGCTACAAATCAAGGCTTGTCGTGAAGGGCTACATGCAGAGATATGGTCTTAATTATTTTTGACACATATTCATTGATGGTCAAGATGACAAGCATACGACTACTCCTTGCATATGTCACACAACACGATCTCGAAATTCACCAGATTGATGTGAAAACAGCCTTTCTCCATGGAGATCTAGAGGAGGAAATCTCCATGAAGCAGCCTGAAGGTTTCGAAGACCCCGACAATCGACAATATGTTTGTCGGTTGTAGAGATGCATCTATGGTCTAAAACAAACATCACAAGCTTGGTACAAGAAGCTCGATGGTCTTCTGAAGTCTCTAGAATTCAATCCTACACAACCATACTGCAATGTCTACATTAAAAGAGTATAAAAAGATTTTGTGATACTGACTATCTTTGTGGATGATTCCCTAATGATAGGAAATTCCTTGATGCTGATAAAAGACTTGAAGAGTCAGATTTCTAAAAGCTATGAAATCATAGATCTTGGAGAAGCAACAAAATGCTTCGGGCTGGAGATCAAAAGAGATCGAACAAAGGGCGAAATGCACTTGAGTTAGTCAGAATATGCCAGAAAGGTGCTCAAGCAGTACCACATGATGGACTGCAAAGAAAAAGCCACACCAATGATAGCTAAAGCCAAGCTCACGAAGCAGGATTGCCCAAAAATGAAAGAGGAAAAACAGAAGATGGTAGATATACCCTACCAAAACTTAATTGGTAGTCTGATCTACCTCACAATTTGTACCAAACCCGATCTAGCTTTCTCTGTTTATGTCTTGAGCCAATTCTCTTCCAATACTGGCCTGGCACATTGGCAAATGACAAAATGAATCATACAGTATCTGAAGGGTACCCAGAATATGGGATTAACCTACAGAGCTGAAAACGAAGAAAAAGGATTCAAGCTGCACCACTACAGTGATGCAAGCTGGGCGAGCTGCAAAGATGACAGCAAGTCCATTACTGGAGGATGTACAATAGTGTGCAGAACTGCAATCAGTTGGATATGCAAAAAGCAAACCTTGGTGGCTCAATCCTCTTGCGAAGCTGAATACGTCGTAGCTTCAAAGGTGGCGAATGAGGTAGTTGGCTGCAGATGTGCTAGAGGCAATCGGGATACCACAAGAAGGGCCAAGCATGATGATGATGGACTCTCAAAGTGCCATCTATCTGTCCTAGGATCCCGTCTTCCATTCAAAGACAAAACACATACCTCTGAAGTACCATCACATTCAAGATTTGATCTCGAAAGGAGAGCTCCAGGTCGAGTATATAAAATCAAAAGACATGATTGTAGATCTGCTCACGAAGCCGCTCGACAAGCCACTCTTTGCCAAGCAAAGAAAGGCAATTGGATTGAACGTGCAAAGCTGCAAGTCAAGAGAGAGTGTCAGAAATGGTGAACTCCTGCAACTTTGCTGCAACACGAACATGAAGCGAAGGTCGAACGAGAATAATTCACGAAAGTCAACGTCCCTTGACTGGAAGCATGAACGATTTGCGAATCATTTGTGAGTCGTAAACATGCCTCTAGAACTGCAAACCGCAAAGGGACGCAAAATGAAAAGATACGAAAGAAACAAAATGAGCGAAAGAAAGGGCATTCTACATACGATTGCAGATTCAACCCAAAAAGAAAGAACAAAGTTGAAAATGCTAATGTTGTAGAGTCATCAAAGGATGCTGACAGAGGTGACGAAGCTTTCATGATGCTCGATGAAGCTTCAATTAGCTACACTGAACACGACTACGATGTAGTCATTGATTCAGGTGCAACATCTCACATAACCTGCAAGAAGAAGACCTTGATCGACTTCAGAGAACTCGAAAATAACAGAGCAGTGATTCTAGGTGATGGGAGCAGACACGATGTCAAAGGCATCGGCACTCTACGGTGCGAACACTGTCAGGCCAAGCAGAGCTACTAGGACAACAAGTCCATTACTGGAAGATGGCAACAAGTCCATTACTGGAGGATGTACAATAGCGTGCGGAGCTGCAATCAGCTAGATATGCAAAAAGAAGACCTTGGTGGCTCAATCCTCTTGCAAAGCTGAATACGTCGTAGCTTCAAAGGTGGCAAATGAGGTAGTGTGGCTGTAGATGATGCTGGAGGCAATTGGGATACCACAAGAAGGGCCAAGCACGATGATGATGGACTCTCAAAGTGTTATCTATCTGTCCTAGGATCCTGTCTTCCATTCAAAGACAAAACACATACCTCTAAAGTACCATCACATTCAAGATTTGATCTCGAAAGGAGAGCTCCAAGTCCAGTATATACAATCAAAAGACATGATTGCAGATCTGCTCACGAAGTCGCTCGACAAGCCACTCTTTGCCAAGCAAAGAAAGGCAATTGGATTGAACGTGCAAAGCTGCCAGGTTCAAGAGAGAGTGTCATAAATGGTGAACTCCTGCAACTTTGCTGCAAGACGAACACGAAGCAAAGGTCGAAAGAGAATAATTCGTGAAAGTCAACGTCCCTTGACTCGAAGCACGAACGAGTCGTAAACATGTCTCCAGGACCGCAAACCACAAAGAGACGCAAAACGAAAAGATACAAAAGAAACGAAATGAGCGAAAGCAAACGAAGGAAACGAAACAAACGAAAGGGAATCTTTTGCGCTGCCAGCTGGCAGCTCAATGGGCTTGGAGTCGTAGACTTCACGCCCAACTGAAATGAGTGGCAACGACGGAGAGTAACTGATTAGTTGATTAGCGTTAACTAGTCTTGTGATTTCTGCATTTAGCCATCTTGTAAACTCCACATTGTGGAGATATAAACTATGAAACTAAAGAGCTGTGCATGAAAGTCTGCCAACGAGCAGAACACAACGAAAGAGCAGAGTGTCATTCCGCCAGTGAGCGAGGCACTGACGATCTCGTTCTAAAATTAAACTGATAATACAGTCGTTCTATTTTCGTGCATCTCCTTTTCTTATGCTGTCGGCCTTGATTGCCAGAATGAAATGTGTTCTGTGATGTGCAGTCGCGTGTCTAGGTTCTTGTGAAGCTTCCACGCAAAAGAAAATTCAAAGACACAAAATTGTTCGCGAATACAAAAAAAAAAATGAAAAAGAAACAGTTTTGCTTTCGCGACACTAAACAGTTTCGCTTTCGTGACACGCATCAACATACACAATCATCTCTCTCACATTCATCTTGTTTATATAGTAACAGAGAAAATGGGTTTAAGCTAATCAACAATGATTACAAAAACTGATTTAATCATGTTCTAACGGCTTATGGTTTGTTGTCTCCTTCGTCCGTGCAGCCCATTCTACATTTGGAACTTTGCTTGATCTTTCCTGTACTTGGGTCGTGAACATCCGCCATCTTGGTGTCCGTTTGTGACCACAATCATTTGTCTACGGTGCCTTGCGATCGTGAAGGTTCTTTGCGGTCATGAGGAGAGAACCGTCATGAACTGTATTCGTTGACTTTGTAGTGGCCTTCGGTCAGCAGCCTCATGGACTGCCTTCAGTTTGCTTCGTAGGTGACCGCATGTTTAATCTTGCGGTGCCTTGGTGGTGCAGTTTCGGTTCATTCCCTTGGCCGTAGCTGACCGCATTCTGGTCAGTTCCTCGCATTGACTCCTTTCGTTGGTCTTCGCATTGTGAGTCCTTGCGTACTTGTTGTGGTGGCCTTCGTTGCTTTGATTTGTGGTTGTGTTTCTTTGGTCTTCGTTTATAACCGTAATGTTGACCCTTGCGGTGCCTTGTGGCTTGTCGTTGCCTTTGTTGAAACCATTTGCAGGAGTGTTGCGGTTGTTTATGGTTTTAGTTTGTGGGCAGTTTTCGTGTATTTCTGCAGGTTTTGGTTTATAAGCTAGCAAAGCTTTGTGGGTAGAAACTTCATGTTTCTTCAACTCTTTCTCAAAGCATGGTAGTCTTATGATTCCTAAGCTGGCTCTTTGCCTTTCATACAATCTCTTGTTTAAGGGTTTAGTGAACACATCAGCAACCATCTGTTTGGTCGGAATGAACTCGGTGCTTAGCTGGTCTTTCTCAACCATGTCTCTGATCAAGTGATACTTGATTGCAATGTGCTTCATTCTTGAATGAAACATAGGGTCATTTGTCAAGTGTATGACAGAGGTGTTGTCCATGTAGAGGATCAACAGTTCATGAGTGCTTTCTCCCAGTCTGTCTAGGAACTGTTTGATCCATGTCAGTTAATTAGCCATCTTCGCCGCAACGACATACTCAACTTCGCAGGATGCTTGCATCACTGTAGGACTTGACTTGAAGTCCTGTTTTGCGTGAATAGTAGAGTCTGTAATCTTTCGTTTGTTGTAGGTATTGCAAGACTCTTTTGGCAATCTTCTAGTGTGTTGGTCCTGGATTGATGTTGAACTGACTCAATTTGAACACTACATATGCATATCTGGTTTGGTGCTGTCTACCAAATACATTAGCAAACCTACCACCCTTCTATAAGGCCTGTTGAGCATTGCTTGGCTCTCTTCGTTGTTCTTCAGACAATTTGTGTTGGTTAGTATTGTGCTCACGACCATCGGAGTGTCAGTCCTTTACATTCAATCATTTGAAGTCATCAATGATCCTTTGAGTATACCGTGATTGGCATAAATACAATCTGTCGTTCTCAAAGTCTCGATCGATTTCCAATCCTAGGTAGCATCTTGCTTCACCCAGGTCTGATATCTCAAAGTGTTTGGAGATATCTCGTTTCACTTGTGCAATCAGGTCATCGCTCCTTGATAGGATGAGTGTGTCGTCTACATAGACTGTGATTATGATAATCTCTCCATGCACAACCTCTACGTAGAGATTATAGTCTACAATCAAAGGTTGAAAGCCTAAGGATCTTAGGAGCATGATCATTTTTCTTATACCATTGTCTGGCAGATTGTTTCAGTCCGTAGATGCTTTTGTGCATTCTGCATGCGTGATCAGAGAATGATTTGCATTTGAAACCCAGTGGTTGATCCATGTAGAGTTCCTCTTTGAGTTTTCCATGTAGGAATGCAGTTTTCTCATCCACAATGTGGATCTTCAGGTTGTATGTTGCTGCATATGCGATCAATAAGCGTACAGAGGTATGCTTTACAACTGGGGTAAAAGTTTTGGTGTAGTCAATGCCATACTTCTGAGAAAAACCTTTAGCTACCAGCCCTGCTTTGTATCGTGATACCTTGCCATCAGCTTCAATATTTCTGCCATCTGGAACTGGTTCGAGTGTCCAGATGTTGTTCATTTCCATGGAGTGTATTTTTTTCTTTCATGGCTTCTATCCATTTGTCCTTCTCTGGACTATCAATGGCTTCTTCATAGGTTTGTGGTTCACTTCTAAATCCACAAAACTCTTCCATCATTGAGGATGAACTATCAGGTGCAAATTTGATAGGTGCTTTGCGATCTCTTGTTGATTTGCGTAGAGATTGTTCAGGTGCTCCTGTTGCTTTGCCTTTGTCTTTGTGGCTAGGTGCGGAACCATTGTGGATTCCTAGTGTTCTAGCTGCAGGTAGGTTCGTAGCCCCTTCATCATCTGAGTTGTCACTCAACTCATGTGGTAAGTGAACATCTTGATTCAAGTGTTCTCATCGGTTTCTCCCTTTGTCGATGTGGGAAAATCATAATATGTCTTGCTTAGAATCTCATAACCAACAGGGTCTCCATCGGCCATTGTTCTAGCTTCGTCAAACTTGACGTCTCTGACAATCTTGATCTGCTTGGTCTCTGGCATGAACAGCCTATAGTATGATGAGCGCACATCATAGCCAACAAGAGAACCTTGTTCGACCTTTTCATCTAGCTTTCCATGAGATTCGCATAGCTGACCGGCCAGTCGGCTTTGATACCACATGTAGCGCAGGCATCCCAAAGGGAGCCGGGAACCACGACTTAGCTTCCCAGCCTTCAACTCTTGCCATCCAAACCCACTTGACATACAAGCAGCCAACTCACCAACAACGATCAGACTTAACCAACTTGAAGTTCCGAAAACCAACATTCAGATCCAACCTGGCGCCATGCCAGATCGGGGGTCCCGATGTGGATAATTTCCCTCCAAGCAAGCCGCCCGACATACATCAAACTTAACCAACTCGAAGCTTCATTACAAACGAGTAACATCCATTCCAAGCAAGCGATCTGACTTACATCAGACTTAACCAACTAAAAGCTTCATCACGAGCGCTGGAAGCCAACCTGGCGCCACGCCAGACTAGACAGCCATAAACAGGTAATTTCCACCCAAGCAAGCCATCCAACTCAGCCGACAGGTTAGAGCTCGTTCCCCCACGAGCTTAACCCATTCACATTCATGCAAGGAACACTCAAAACCACAAGCCGCGACAGATATGGAGACAACCAGATCCTGGACCAAATGGTCCCGACAGCATACTGCTGGCGCCACAGACCGAATGGTCCCGACGGCATACCGTTGGCGTCCCGGGATACGACCCTCAGCTATGTGCCAATTTAAAAATTTTGAAAGCGGGCTTACAACTGGCGCTTTTACCGAACACTGAAACCCAGAAGGTAATCAGAGTCAGTTTGAGAAAAATCCCACTTTATTGATAAATTTGAGAAGGTTACATTTCAAGTGTGTGACCGACCCTAGTCTCCGGGGCGCTAGCATGCCAAGGCGAGAGCCATGACAACATTCCAGCAAGGGAGGCCGAGACTTGGTTGGAGCTCGCCCCTGAGTCGCAACCCGCACTCCCCTATAGTATTGGTGGGATTCGGCACCCCCCTCATTCCAAGCACTCTACCCAAGCTGGTAAAGCACGTTTTTCTCTCTCTAGGATTTTCTCTTTCTAGAAAGTCATTTTCTCTCTCTAGATTTTATTGATCCCCAGGCTTCCTTTAATCATGCCTAGATCGTGTGAGGTGATTGCACATCGATCTGAGCTCTCTGGACCTCGCTATAACCGATCAAAGATTTTCAGCCATAGGAACTTGGTGCCGGCTGGATTCTGGTCACAGTGGTGCCGGGAGTGGCGTCGGCACCGTTGGCGCCGGGAGCAGCAGGGGTGTTGTTGGCGCCGGGGACAATGCTGGCGCCAGTGGCGCCGGAAGTAAAGCTTATGAAGATAGCTTTAGAACAACTAATGAAGGTACAATTTCCATTCGTCATAGTCTCAGTCAATCTGTAAGCCATGATAACATCTGGCTTCTCCTAGGTCTGCAATCTCGAAATGTTTCGAGATGTCGCACTTCACTTCGGCAATAAGTTCTTCACTTTTGTAGAGTATCAAGGTGTCGTCCACATATACAGCTACAATGATGATCATTTCATCTGTAATTCTCACATAAACATTGGAATAAGCTATTAGCGGCTTGAATCCTAAGGATTTCAGGGCTTGATCTTTCTTCTTATACCATTGTCGTGCTGATTGCTTCAGACCGTAGATACTCTTGTGCATTCTGCATGCATAAGTAGGAAGTGAGTTCAAAATGTAGCCTAGAGGTTCGTCTGATTGTTTGTCCTCTGCTCCCTCTGTCATGGTTGGTAGATTATAATATTGTCTTCCAAGGACTTCTAATTGACAGGATCGTTGTTGGCCATTGTTTTGGTCTCATCAAACTTGACATCTCTGACTATCTTCACTGTGTTTGTCTCTGGCATGTAGATTCTGTAGTATGATGAATGATTGTCATATCCTACAAGATATCCTTGTTCTGCTTTCTCATCAAGCTTCTTTCGAAGATTGTCAAAAACATGTGCATATGCTGCACAACCGAATATTCGAATATGAGTCAGATTGGATTTTCTACCCCACCATAGTTCATGTGGTGTTGTATGAGGAATACCAGATTTTTATGTCCTGTTCTGAATGTAGGCAACTGTAGCTATTGCTTCAGCCCACAGCACTCTTGGAGCCTTCGAATAGGCCATCATGCACCTAGCGGCTTCCATGAGCGTCCTGTTCTTTCTTTTTGCAGCACCATTGTGCTGCGATGTATAGGATGTTGTCCTTCTGTGAATGATTCCTTGATCATTGCAAAAATCAGTGAATCGGTTCGAGATTTATTCCTTGTTTCTTGTGTATCTTTCTGCCCAGCTCACATATTCTATGAACTTGTCAAATGCATCTGATTTATTGTGAATGAAGTGGACTCGGGCGAACTTACTGTAATCATCAATGAAGGTGATTGAATACTTCGAGCCTCCTATTGAGATCATATCAAAGAGTCCACAAATGTTTGAATGTACTAGCTCCACAATCTTTGTCGTTTTATAGGAGTCTTTGACAAAAGGAGTACGTGACATCTTGCCTTTTATACATGCATCACAAGTCATCGAACTGGTTGCATTCGAGATGCTCACCCTTGTGATTGCTCCATGATGGCTTGCTTGATACAATGCCATTGAATTCATACGGCATAGTCTCCTGTGCCATAGAATATCTGACGAATCATGATGGGTTTGATGTGATTGATCTATAGATAGGCGTACCTTCAAGTGATACATGTTGCCTTTTCTTCTACCTTGTGTAATCAATGTACTGGTGCTTGCATCAATGACATTGCATGCTTTGTCTGAGAACGTCACATGCATCTCAGCATCTGCTATTCTTGTGACTGATAGCAAGTCCTATTTCGATCCGTCTCCAAGAATAATAAATCTTGATAGATCTACACTCCAAACGTCAGACATTATCCGTCTTGATGTAATGAAGTGTGAGGTTGCTCATGAATAAAGGATTACCTCCTGTGTGTCAGATGTCGATACTGCACACATGTCTACACAGATGTAGGTGGTCGAATTTCCATGATTCGATCTTTCTTCACCCATCTTCAAGCTTTCTGGCTCTTTGATGTAGGACGAACTATTATTGTTCTCCGGTCTGCCTTGAGCTTGTTTGTTTCTTGGGTTTTGGTAACAGTCCATGACTGCATGACCCTTCTTGTGACAATGGATACACTTGATCTTCGGATTTAGCCAACATAAATCGAGAGTGTGTCCTTTGCATTTGCATCTCACACATATCTTCTTGTGTCCATTCTGCTGTTTCGACTTTTCTTTGTTCTTCCATTTGCCTCTATTGGCTCCCTCTGCTTGTTGGTCTCGATGACTCCCTCTTAGTCTTGAACTGCTTTGTCGTCTTCTCTTTGTTGTTGTAGAGGACTTGGTTAGAAGCATCCTTGTGATCAAGGTGCTCATGAGCTTCGATTTCTTCTGAAATCTCAATCACTGCCTTTTTGAGTGTCATAGCTGGATCCTTTGCTAGCAACGTTCAGGTTCTCTGGAAGGATCTTGGTAAAGCTCTTAGGTAAGCTGCTTCTCTGCTAATACTGCATTCTCTACTCCAAAATTGTGTAGTGAAAGGAACAAATCCTTCATCTTTCTGATAAAGGAGGTAGGGTCTTTGCCATCCCATTGTAGGTTTGTCAGCTGATCTTCAAGAAACATGATTTGACTGCGTGATTTTGTATCCCACATCTCTCTTGCATTGGAGAGTGTAGCGAGGTCAAGTCATGTGAGACTATCCTCGATGGATGATGGCAACACGACTACTGCCTTGTCGTTCTTCTCTCTCCATTCGCGTAGCTCCTTGCCTGTAGTTGTAGGCATCTCTTCGGTGCCATCTACCTAGGGAAATAGTCCTTCTCCCTTTAGTATAAGAGATGTCTTAACCTTCCATGCTAAGAAGTTAGACCCTGATGAGTCGAGGATTGTATAGATCTTTGTTTGTATACTACTTATTGATGCCATTGCTGTAGATCATGTTCTTCAGCTGTTCTTTCTGGTTTTTTGTTCTGAATGCTTGTCTCCTGGATCTGATAGCTTTGCGGCTATGTCAAACTATGTCAGGTTCGAATACCACTGAAGTGACTCGAACGCGAGGCGAAACAGTCACGAATGAATTCGGATGGAGTTCGAATATGATTGCTGGTCACTGCCTGCTATATCATTCCTACAATCGTCCAGAATGTAGACAGACACTGCTGACATATGTTTAAATTAATTCAGCATTCAACAAGATTGAACCAATGTGCAGAATAGATTGAACAAAATGAATGAGATACACGAATAATAAGCAGACAGTAATTCAATTGAGATCAGACAATTTGAAATGATATGTGCATAACAGCTACAACATCATCTATTGATCCTCTTTGTTTAAGCACACAGCGCATTGGCATGAGAGAAAGCGGTGTTCTCCCACGAACAGTGTCTCGCTTACCAGCGGACTTCTTGGATCTCTGTGGATCCTACTTACAAAATTGTCTCGCTCACTGGCAGACTTCTCTGTTCTGTATCTGTGTCTGTGTATTTGATGTATCTAGCAATTGCATATATTTAGAGTAACATTCTTGATCAGATAGATTAAACAATCTATAACTAATTATGGATTACAAGAGTGGTGGACTAGGCACATCCTAACGCTCTTCTGCTGACGTCATCATATCATATCAGGAAGTTGTACTTCATGGTACTTGTTTGATCTTCCTGGTCCTTTGGAGCGCGAAGGTCGAAAGTATTCGACCTTCGGGTGTCGTGAACATTTTTCTTTCGCATCGTTTGACCTTCTCCTGTTGTTTATGTTGTTCGCGAACATTTTGTCTTCGAGTCTTCGTTTTCTGAGATCTTCATCAGGTTGGAAGTCGAGAGCTAGCAGAGCTTTGGTGATAGAAATACTTTGTTTCTTCAGATACCAATTGATGAGTTAGAATTCATAAAAGACAAAGATTCTCTTGCGTTAACGTGTTGTGTGGTACGCCAAGCAATGCTCACAAAGATCACTTGAGAATACAGATGCTATTTACACATGTTTTCCCTTGTGTATAATCTTGAATGCCTTTATGCTTGTTCATTGTCTTTACACATTCAGCTGTTATTATGTTTTTCGCACATAGGCTCGCTTCAATGAATGTATTAAAAATAGTATTAGATAGGCAGTGCCCATCTAAAGCTTGAAAGATGATAGATCTCAGTTAGTACCAGTGGCTGAGAGTTTGACTCATTCTAAGCTTGTCAAGAATAGAAGAATCAAAGCGTCTCACACATATATCCCAACCTAGTTTACCAGGGCCTGGCTTATTTGATCCCAACAGTGGTGTCAGAGCTCGCCTGAGAAAACATCTCCAGATTCACTTACCCATCCATCAGTGAATCAGAGTGCTTCGGATTCTAAAATCTCATCACAGTCACGATTGGGGTATTCACCAATGTGTAAAGAACTTGATGAGCCACTAATGGGACCTATAGTAGTGGACTTGGTTGGTTCTTTCTCTAATCGCTTCTGCACTCTGGTTTGGATGATTACATGCCTTGGGTTCTCCTACCACCTCATTGGACACCTCTCCTTGCTTCTCTTTTCTCATTGGACACGTCAGATATGGGTGTCCATACCCACAATCTCGACAAAGTGACACGAAAGTACCTTGCGTCTTGTTAGGGCACTCGACAATTCTATGATTCTCTCCACATCTATAACATTTAATGGGAGATCTGAATCCAGTACCATGAAGCTGGTTCACGTAGATTGGCAGTAATTATCCATTTATTCCATCTATAAAATGCATCGGAATAGCGTCCAGTGCTTCCTCCTAGGGATAGTAGGGTTCTTCGCTCACGTTCTCCATATTCAACTGCTGGGCAACTGATTGCGGGTAGGCTCACTACTAGGCCTTGGGTTATGGGGGGAATGGGTGGTAGAGAAATAATGAGATAGTGTTGACTCCAAAGCTTCCAAAACGGAAATACTTCTTAGGTTATGCTATACCAGCATAAACCTTGTTATTTATAGCTGAGAGTGATGGCTCTCTCTTCTCCAAATAGATGAGTTTGGTCTAGCTCATCCCAAACTTGTCCTAAATTAGTCATAATGGCCAAAATTTCCAAGTAAAGCTAAAAATAAACTTTTGCATGATTAAGTGACTAAGTGAATTTGGACCCAACTTAAAAATGACCATGTAGGCTGGTTTTACACGTGAAATAACCATGTACACCTTATTTGCTAATTTGGCCCCATTTAGACTCAAATTGCCAAACTAACTACAAAAGAACTAGTTGACAATTTCCACACTCCTTCTCAACTAGTTTTAGCATAGATTTAGAACATAAACCAAGATTATTGCATCACATGATTCCATTTGTAATGTACTTGCAACTATTGCTCATGATAGTGGCTTCTATGTTGTTTGAGAGCAGACATGTTTTGCCAAAGTCCAATTTGCGGTCATCTTGTCGACATGTAGATCTTGTTATTTCACATGAGGGGTTTCGCACCGAGTCTCTTGGAGATGTTGAGTTTATTGATTTTTTGTCTTCTTCTGTGATGCTTCTTGTAAAACAACAAGACATAGTGCTACATCACTATCTATCGTCTCATCTTTCTTTCATCAACATATTTCTATCACTTTGGAACATTATCAAGCATTTTCAATCCTTCGACAAGCCCTTGTCGTAAGGATGGATGTTTCACACTTTACTACATCATTTATTACTAGGATTGTTTTGGCTAGTGAGTTACATCATGCACCAGGTTTGAATAACTAGGTTTGTGTTTTACTTTTAATTATATATATTATTTAACTAGCTTCGCCTCTTAGCTTTCACAATTATCGTTTCTATCCTTTTGCACATTGATGGAAAAACGATGGTTTTGGGATCGTAATATTTAAAAGTTATCTATCTTTATAAAATACAAATGATTATGGAGGCGAGCATATTATGCACCATGAATTATGTCTTAGTCATGATGCAGCAACCATTCAATGGTGATGTGAATTGATTCCACCAAATTGAATTGATTCGACCATCTCCCAGATTGTTCATATTCCAACCCTTAGATGTGTGGGAACCCACCAAATTAAACTGATTTCACCATGTCTAGATTGTTCATATTCCAACCCTTAGATGTGTGGGAGCCCACCAATGCCATTCTAATTATAATGCAAAATGTTTCTCAAATACTGAACATTTTTGAGTTTAAAATGGAGGAGGAATAGATTGGTGAGGACTAGCCTTTATGGTGGCCATGGAGCTCAAAGGAGCAGTAAAATTTTGAGCTGAAGAGGGTGGGGGGAAAAATTGGTGAGGACAGCTTTAGCTTTTAGTGGCTATGGAGTTCAAAGAAGGTAGAATTGATGAGCAAAAGCTTGTCCATGGATCGCATTTTCCTTTGCTTCTGTTCCCTGCTGCTGCTGCTGCTGATGATGCTTCTTCCTCCTCCGCTGATGCTTTCGCGCTCGCACAGGCCATTCTGCGCAACAGGGAGTGGATCGAGAGGTGCTTGCGCAGGAGTGGCGCCATATTGTTGCGTGGATTTGGCGTGCGTGATGCCTGGGATTTCAATGAAGTCGTGGAGTCGTTTGGGTACTCGGAACAGCCTTATGCCCCAGGAGTGAGCGTGAGGAAAAAGATTGTGGGACGCGTTTGTACTGTTGACGACTGGCCTGCTCATCTAGCTCTGGGATTTCACAACGAAATGGCATATGTGTGTCTTGGAACGCAATTCAATTTCATGTCCTTCTGTAGCTTACTGGAAATTCTCGTTTGTCGTTGTAATCTTTTGTGTTATCTTGGGCGATGGCTGTTAATTTGAGCTAAAGATCCTGTTGCTATCTGTTTAAAAAATTTACGATGCCTTGGAACAAAAATCAGTATTATGCTTTCTAATCTGGCCTACAAATGGAGGCATTTAGATTCGGTAATCTTGCTATCTCGGTTGTTGAAATCTGAGGTGATAACTTTTAATGTCCGTTTCAAACAGTATCTAAGATTGGCTTGACAACTAAAATTCAATATTAGTGTTCTCTAATCTGGCCAACAAATGCAGAAATTTAGATTCGTGATCGTGGTACTGTCTTCGTTGTCTAAATTACCAGTGAGACAAGTTGGTGTTAATCAGTTGAAATGTTTCCGCTCTTTATGATCAGATAAGCTTTTTCATTATTTTAGTAGCGTTTGCGATGCTATGCTGAGTTTGCAATTCCCTCCAGCGGGCCGATTATCCAGACTTGATAATGTTCTATTGCGACGTCGAGCCTACTGAAGGTGGATGCACTCCTATAGTTTCAGGAAAGGTTGTGTACCAGAGGATGAAAGAACACTGTCCTGATTTTGTCGAAAAGCTCCGTGAAAGAGGTTTGCGAACGGAAAGACTCATGGAAGAGCACGGCCCTCGAGGATGGAGAACGATATTACAGACCGATGATGTTATCGAAGCCATGAAAAGGTTTCAAATCCAAATATTACGCATGGAATTTTCTTTTTCGCTCATGCGAGACCTACTAGATATAACCAGAACGTGCCATGATGAATAACAGTGTCCTAAACTCGAATGCATCTCTGATTCTTGGCAGGTTAAATGACGGCGGCAGATTCGTGAAGTGCTTGGATGATCGAAGTCTGGTGTCCTATTTACTAAAGCCCTCACCGGGTGTTGCAAAATATGGCGGAAGTGGTGATGATGTGTGGTTCAATTCCATCGGGGTCGCTCTTATTTGGAGAGATACTCATAAGACAAGCTTTGGGGATGGATCAGCCATGCCTGAGGAAACCTTGGATCATTGCCTTCAAATTTTGCAGGAAGAGCAGGTGGCCATTCCGTGGAAGAAGGGAGACATCCTGGTTCTGGACAACATGTTAGTACAGCATGCTCGAGAGCCATTCCTGCCTCCACGCAACATCTTGGTATCCCTTTGCAGGAGATAACTTTGGCAAATAGATACATCCGTCGCTTCTGTTACAAGTTATACAGGTGAAGTCCAATATGCACATCAATCTATCAATCTGCTGGTCTCCAGGAATACATTTCTGTAGATGTTCATTATCTATTTTGTTTTCTCAATCTGTTAGTCTCCAGGAATACATTTCTGTAGATGTTCATTATCTATTTTGGTTTATCAATCTGCTAGTTTCCAGGAATACATTTCTGTAGATGTTCATTATCTAGTTTGGTTTATTTACAACCACCACTTGACACTAGCTGCTTGTACAGAATTATTATTCTTTTCCAAGTCTCATACCTACCTTATTTTCAAGAAGGAATTTGAGAATGGAGTGAAATTGTGAAAGCCCTTTCTTTAATGTTGATAAGCTTGTTGTGTTGGACCTATGATAGGTATTGGCCTCTCCCACCGCGCATGGGATGCATTTGATTTGCTTAAATTGTGGTGTAATCTTTTATTTTAGTAGCTGCAGGCCATCAATCGTATACACAAGGAAATAGAAAGATTTTTTTTGCCTTGGAGAAGTCCAACACGATTTGATAGCCTCTCTAAACTCCAATTCCAAGTATTAAATTATGTTTGCAGATTGTTACCCATTGCCAATCTGAACAAGGCAACACAAAAACTGGTTTTTAATGGAATAAATTTTATTATAGTGATGTTTCTCTTTGACATTTCAAATGCAACTCACGAGCATAAAATATAGGTCTGCTTGCCATGTCTTCTTTCCATGCTGCTCTCTTCGATTGCATTCATAAAGATCCAAACTATCACCTTCCTATAAAAAAGAACCGTTGATATAATTCATTTATGTGTAGAAATTGTTGCATAGTCGACCTTGCTCAAACTACACAAGCCGAGTGCCATATCACACAACATAGATGGTGAGGACATGATTTGCAAATGGTGGATCTTCCACCCAAAATGGGATGCTAAGGCAATGATTAGGCATTGCGTAGTCCACTTAGCCACTGAAGCAAATGTCTCCTCATAGTCAATCCCCTTGCTTTGCTCTAGCCTTTTACCACTAAGCGTGCCTTATGCTTTGTGATTGTGCCATTCGCATGAAACTTTGTTCTATATGTACCCATTTGTTGTCAATGAGGTTCTTTCCATGACATGGTAGACCAACCACCTACCAAGTATCATGCTTGTGGATTGATTCCATCTCCTCTTATGATTGCCCTTTGCCACTCTTTGAGATCCATTGCTTCATCAAAGGTCGATGGCTCTCGACACTCCAGAATGCCGCTCATTAGGGCATAGTTTACATGATAATGATCAAGAGCTTTCCTTCCCGTGTTGATCTTCTCACTTCTTCTTACGAACTAGATC